>UELV01000190.1:0-10786 GCA_900490015.1 Megastigmus stigmatizans
ATATTATACAATGGCACTCTAACATCTATAGGACAGTTCTGAATAACATCATCTACAATTGCAGTAACGGGTTATTGAGAAATCTGGATTAGAAAACTAAAAAGAAAAAAAATATTAAAGTTTTTCTATTTTACAGTTCATAAACAAATAAACAAATCCACCTCCAAAATTATTTTTCTTTTATTCTTCACTTTTTTTTTCAAACCGATTAAAATGTGATATCCATTACTTCATCAACAATTTTAACTAAGAAGCCTTCATTCAAGTTTTGCTATAGTTCTGTTAAGTAAACTGTTAAGTTCCACGACAACATTGACAAGTTTGCAATAAAACCAGGTTGTGTATTTAATTTTTCAGTAGCATATCGTACTGCTTGTCTTAAAATTCTTCCTATTACGTACCTGTAATTGAATAAATTATAATTTATTTGGTACAAAAAATAAATAAATTTATTTAAGCTCTATGATAAAATTTATTTAATAATGCACAGGCTATCTATACAAATAAAAAAAAAAGAATCAAACGGCTAATTGTACATATACAAGAACAAAAAATATAAAACATAACCTCAATCCTCCTTATTTGTATTAATTAAATTAAATTAATTAAAGAAGATAATTGTACACATGCAAGAGCAAAAAATATATAACATAACATTAATCATCCTTATTTGTATTAATTAAATTGTATTAATTAAAGAAGATATATTAATTAATTATTACTAATTTCTTTAATTGATGAGAACCTTATCAAAACACAGCATCTCTCAAAAAACTCGTCTGCTTTCTTCTTCTCGAACGACCACGAAAGCAGACCACGCAGAGCGCGCTCCACATTCAGAGTTCGTATACGAAACTATACACCGAAAACTCTTGCAGTCTGACACTTTTAAGCTATAGTCCGCCTATAGAGTTTCTATACGAAACTATACACCCAAAGGTGTTAATATTTTGCAGGACTGAACGTTTTTCCGAAATGATCTGGCCGAGTCGAAAATTGACAATGCTGGCATTATCAAACGACATATGCTGCAGACGTATACTTTTTTTTTAATTGAAAGCTTATTAAAAAACCTTCAGTTTGATGTACGTACAAGCTACAGTTATTTAATCAATAGATAAAATAAGTAAGGTACAAAATTGGCTTAGGTTAGAAAATCCCAATTTTGATGTATATATTAGTACAGTCGACGATGCCGCCGCGGGCCGCATACTTGCCTGTGGCGCACTGACGCGCGCCTTGATATATAGAATGTATTTATTATATTTGCATGTTTTTATTTAGTTAATAAATCATTGTTTCTCTTGTATTATGCTTTGTAATTTGTAACAATACTATGTCAAGTAAAAAATAGCCAGTTATTCATTATTACTTGTACAAAAATATAAATGGAATTTATTCATTTTCATTTTTTGTGTGTCAGGAATGGTTTCGCGTTTTGTGCTTTGCCGGATCATCCAAGATCATTCCTAGCTGTAACAGCTAGAGCGCCTAACTCTTCATTAGAGTCAAAAGTGAGTAGTTTATTTGTAGTATATAAAAATATTTTTTTTCAGTGCTTTAACCGCCACCTGACCGTAGCGCCCTCGGCTGAGGTTGCTGAATTAGTCAAACTTGTGCTCTGACATCCCTTTAGAATACATGAATATCTTTTAAATAATATTGATAATAGGAATTCATTAAATAAATGATTAAAAATCTCTATTAGTTTCGTCTTTAATATTTATTTCATTATAATAAAATAAACGGAGTAAATTATAATTATACTATTGAAACTTATTAAAATTACAATCAATTAATTAATATGCTATTATTATTTAATTCAAACATTGAAAATGTTGAGAAAATATTACAAATAATAAGTTATTATAATAATAATAAGACTGTATTTAAAGTTTCTATATATCATTTATATTTATTATATTTTCTATCATTTAAGTAGGACACATTTGTTCATTTCTTTTTACATTAGTTATTTTCATCTAGAACACGTACGATTATTATTTAAATTATTTCTAAGTATAAAACATAATGTCTCTTCGCTATTTCTATAAACTTCCTCTCTTTATTTCAGCATAAATTACGTTATCAAGAATAAATAATATTAAATACTGATTCACAATGTCTGGCTTACATTTCATTGTCATAATATTATATGGCAGTGTTTTCGCTACTTACACGCAAGAATATTCTAAATTCTTTAACTCTATTCGGCTGTACTGCGACGTGATGAATGTATTCGATTGACTTGCATTTTGATTACAGTAATTGAACTAAGTAGTATTGTGATTTAAGCTCGACTAACAAAACATTATCAATTAGCATCTTTTGGCTTCGATAAGTCTTTAAAATCCTATAAAAGGTCTTTTCTCAATCGCATGTCAAAACTAAAAAACGCATTTTCCTCGAATTGGGTTACTTCAAAATAAAGTTGAGAATATTTAATAATTGCTTTTTTTTCATTGATTAGTAGAAAATGCTTTTCTTGGTTTTCACATGTTTATGTAAATTCGATGCAGACGGTGTAATTTGTAAACTACATTCCTCGAGCGCAGTCTTGACTCACAGTCTTTGGATCTGATCGACGAAGCAGGTCATCGGTAGGACTTAGCATGTTTGCTTTCGCATAACATCTTTGTTATTGCACAGGACAAGAATTTAAGTGTATATTGTGGAGCTCCTCCATGTCCGTCCAGTCTCGTCGTTCACTTCCGATCATAACATTTCGTATGCAACCATTGAAATGATCTCGCGTTATCAGACTGCCTTTCGGAGCCGAAGCTAAAATAAATCATATAGAATGATAATTTTTGTAAATATAATTTTTTTATATGAAGTGGAAATATTTATTTAGAATAATTATTTATTAATTTTTTTATAGCTTTATCTTTCTATCCTAAAATTACATATAAAGCATGATAATTATTAATTTTATTACCTGGTATTCCACCAATGTAAAGAGAATTTGTAATCGATGATCCCATAAAATGTCCATTAACATTGTCGGGGAGCCCGTATTTCTGATCCATTTCGTCAACCTTCAAAGCGAGTTCCTCATCATTATATATCGCTTGAATTCTGTGCCACCTGTTATCGCAGATCGCGTATGGATTGCTAAATTCTTGCTCCACGTAACGCGCTTGGTTGTACCCGAAATCACTAGACAATACGACTTTGCCGTTGTATAATTCCAATGACAATGAAGGTGAACCTTCCGGGGCTGTTATTGATAGCAGCACCCCTGTGAGTTCCGAGGTTCGGAATTCCAGTTGCATTTCCAGTACAGCGCCAAGCTTAAAATTCTTTTCTGCAAATATTTTGAAATTTGTTTGCAAATAGTTTGAATATTTATTAGACCCTCGTAAACAATAAAGAAATTTATATTTTTAATGTCTTTATGGACTCGAAGTCGATATTTAACAGGGGACGGTATTCAGTTACAAGTTTTAATATCTTACTTTTCGTTTCAATCAGTCAATATTTAAGTTTCTAAAATTATTTGAGCATAGGTATGATAAAAACAATTGTGATATGCGGATTCCGTGTCTGGCCAAAGAAACGAAAAAACTTAAAAATTCATAAGAACAAATAAAAAATTACAGCCGACTTACAAAGTATTATAAAAATTAAAGATCTCAATATATTAACAATAACATAAGCACAAAAATATAAAAGTATCCTGCTTCTTAGATATGACTAAGTTATTGTTATGAATTTTGAGCTACTGAATCTGAGTCTGATCTTACACTCTTACAATCTCTTAAGGGGGAAAAAGAAGAAATTTAGCCATTTAGCCTTTGCAAAAGAGTAAAGTGTCAATTTGTAATTTACTCTTTTGAAAAGTGTAAATTTACTTTTGCTCTTTTGAAATGAGAAAAACGCTTTTTATCCTTGGTAAAGTACAAATTTCGATATTTACTCTTTGTAAAAGTATAATTCTAGTTTATTGTACTTTACAAAGATTAAATTAACATTTAACTCTTTTGAAAAGGATAAATCGCTAAATTTCTACTTCTTTGCTCCATTAGTACCGTGGGAATTAGAGTGTAGAATCGCTCCATTAAATTATGATCTTATATATAATAATATATTTTTTAACACACCCCAGCATAAAGTGCGTACTTTTTCACCGCCAAGCCGGGAATAAAGTCGAATGAGTACGAACTTTATGGTGGGTAAGTTAAAAAATCGTATATTGCACTAGGGAATAAATTGGTCTTTGAACATTTGCGCCCTTTACGCCCTTGGTGCATAATATACTATTAAAAGTAGTAATTTACAATGCTCACCACCTTTATAATTCATTTTCAATTACCTGTCTCTGAAACATGATACTTTTATATTTTTGTGGGACTATGTGACTATTTAACGAATATGAGACAGAGTGCACGATAGTAATATAATTTTCTGTTGTATTTAATTTTGAAATTAAAATGAAGAAGAAAAAAGTTCTGTAGGTATTAATACGTGATCGCAAAAAAATGCTACAATAAAAATGATTTTATTTAACATATATTGAAGCAATCTTACTGTACACTGCATAGGCCTCATCCTGGAAATAGGCTCCACTCTCGACATTCGGGAAGCACTGGCCAACGTTATACGGGCGGCTGGTCGAGCCAACCATGTCGTAAACATTGCCATTGACTTTTAAACCCCTAATACAACCCTTCAGAGTTTGCAGTTTAACGACAATCTGCTCTGGCAGAGGCGTTCCACTTTCAGGTATGCCACCGATATACATAACATTGGTCAAGCCGATCTTCTTTGGGACCTTCAACATCATCGGAGCTTGCGAGTCTACTATCATCGTCAGTTTTCTACTACCATGGCCAATCGTAACATGATGCCAGTTACCGTCGTTGAATGGTGTCCTAAATATTAGCTCTTTCTTCTGTTTGCTCTTGATTGCTAACATCAATTGACCATCTCTAATAATTACTGCGAGATAATTCTTTTGTCTAATGCCCTGAGAAAAGAATGCGTAATTCACTGAATGAGTTCCATATTTACCCATAATACGAAAGAACAACCACTGATGAACAATTTTTCTACTTTTATGTAAGAAATATCCAAGAAGACTAAATTAATTAAAGAATTAAATTAATTACATAATTCATTTCCTGAACTTTTTATAAAACAAGTCAAAAATGAACTTTGTACCATTTAATATGAAAAGAGACGAGAAAAAGAAAGTTTAATTAAAATCAATATTTTCTCATGTATTTACTTCCTTATAATTCTATTATTATTTTTTAATTTTCTACGTGTCGAGATTATAGAATCCTATAAGCAACTGCAAATTTCTGCGTTTTCATTAGAAGCTAATTATTAAATGTTTTGAACTATAAATAATTACTTTCATTTTTAGTGATGGTCTTATACTTTACATATTTACTTACCGGAGTTATAAAGAGTAAGCCATTTGGATAATAAGTTCGAAAATCAAATTCGATTATCTTCTTCTGAGCCCAGAAATTTTCAAAGTTGAGGTAAAGTTGAGTATGGCTTTGCGGTTTATCACCAAACTTAAGAGCACCAGGTTCCAGTGAGTAATACGGTATTTTTTGACATCCTTCCGGTTCAGTGGAAAGTCCTCTGGATAGTGACGCTGACATCGAATAAGCAGGAGGATCTTTACCCATGCGCGGGCCATGACGACCAATATAAGCGTGTTCGAACATTACAGCATCGTCGAATTTTAAAATTTTACTGCAAATAACGTAGATAAATGCGCCATTTAAATTGCATTATTAAGTTGTTTTAAATAAATTATTAATATTAGTACAATCTTGTTAAAAAAATCCAGCTGAATTCACAGCGGAAAATCTAGTTGAATATTTTATAGTTACCATTGTGGAAATAGTTTGCAGCTACGGCTTCTTATTATTTTTTACATTAAAAAATTAATCAATATGAAAAAATAAGAAATAGAATAGAAATCTCGTCTCTCACGCAACTTGAACCTTACACTTGTGGATTATCAGTCTTATATCTTAAATTGTGTACAAATACTTGTACATGAAAAATAATTTTGCTAGTAATATCATAAGTAGAAATTATATTAAGCATGAAATAAGACCTTCTGCATACAGAATTTATTGGTGGAAGTTTATACATCTTATATTTTTATTCAAATTTAATTAAAATTGCGCTTGGTTTACGAGTTAATTCTTTATTTGATATAAATCAAAGACAACGTTTCAGCGATTAGTTTATCACCCTTTTAAAGTCTTATTGTTTTACATCAATATTCGCCAGTTATGATTACTCACCAATCAGGACGTACACTAGTTAAGGTTTATAAAAGGCTGATAATCCGAAGGTATGAGATGCAAGTTCCGGCCGGATAGAATTTTTTTTTTCTATTTATATTTTTTCTATCTATAACTAAAAAATACACTGCTAGATTTTCTGCTGGAAATCCAGCTGAATTTTTTAATTGGAAATATATAATGTAAAAATTTAAGTCTTTCAGAAAATTCTAAACTATTATGTTTATAAATATCAATTATTAATATTTTAAAGGAAAAGTATCGTATATGCACATAGCTTTAATTGAGAGTGTAATGGTATTAGTAATCTGAGCTACAAATATGCGTTATATATAAATGAAGAATGAAGAATTTTGTATCAGTACATCATCATTTAAATTATCTCTTAGATCTTAGATAAATCTTAGATATTACTCATTAAAATTTATAGATTAACTATTGTATCTATTATAGCATAGCTAGGTATCAAAAAAATTAGTAGATAAATCTCGAATATAGTCAGATTTCAATTGGGTTCTCTTTGCATAATATCTACATTCAGACATCCTTTTTACTAGAGTGAAATTCTTTTTTAAAATAGTATAACTTACTCTTCATCAAAAATCACATCTCTAATAGCCCCTCTTAAAGGTATATTCGTTGAGACTATTTTTGTATCGTTGATCAGAGCAGGAAGTCCACCGAAGTACAGACCACCCGATTCAGGTGCTTTAATCGCTACACCAATAGGAAGTTTTCCGCTGGTTTGATACGCATCGTCTATTCTCAGCTCTACTTCTTTTCTCTTTTTCGTTACAATAACTGTGTGATATTTCCCGTCGTTAAACGTACCATTGGATTCGAGAACAAGTTCACCCTTACCGTTATTAAGGCGAACTTGAATGTGGCCTTCAATCACAGTTACAGAGTAATAATTGTCCTTCTGCAAATAATCAGGTATTAATTTCATAATTTATTATTGAAGGCCACCAGTAAATCATCTTAGTAAATTGTTAAAAACACTCACAATTAAATCATAGTCATTATCCGGAATGCCAAAAAGTCTTTCTTCAGGTCCCTGAAACGTTGACAGTAACAATATGGCATCATCTTGTAAGGTTCTAAACGAAAAGCCAACGGAAGAAGATATTTTACGTAACTGAATGCCTGGATGTTCTAAATATCCATCACCATAGAACCCAACGACATTCATAGGCTGAAAATATCAAAATATAATTTCAGTATAAACATTGTTAAGTATGTTATTAAACTTTTATTATCTATACCTATTGTAATTTAAATTATTTTTTTAATATTACTGTTCTTTTTCATTGAAAAATGTTTTTTTATTGTGCTAAATCATATTAAAACGATTACATTCAAACCTATAAAACTTATTTTAATAAAAGTATAAAAAAAAATAATAAATTTAACTTCTAAAACTATTAACTATTAATAATTCAGTCTGTCAAAACAAAAAACCGCAGCCAATTCATTGGCACTTAACTTCCTTAAACTTTACTATTTATTCCAATATATGTGTATATATTCCAATATATGTGTGTAATTTATAAAAATCTACAGTTACACACACACACACACACACACACACACACACACACACACACACACGCTAACATACATACAGGGAAAAAATCGCTTATTTTTTATGTAAAAATCGTTAACAAATGCTCCTATTTCATTTTTTGAAAAAAAATTTTCCATGATTACAAAGCTTTAGAAAGAAAGAAAATGAAATAAATGTATATCGCCCACCTTATTGCGGCAACCGGGTTCGACACCGTAATACTGCTCAGCCATGGGATCATAGCCTTCCTGCACTATTATATTAGACATGCAACCAAGAAAGGAAACAGGTGTCGGCAGGACAAAGCCGTCAACTCGAAAACTGGGCGGCACACCACCTATGAAGTACTTAGCATTGGAGAGATCAGGTATATCCTCTTTACGAGGTTGGGGTGTAGGTCCACCGATCTTCTTATCGTTTTCGCCGTCCACACTGAAACTGCATTTTTCGATATTTTTGCGCTGTTGGTACTGTCGAAATGCATCCACCTTCGTCCAGTTTCCTGTGTTATAGCGGAAAGAAGAGGACATTTCCAAGCTAACGTTACCGCCGTAGTCGATGTGCAGAACCACTCGACCCTCCCGTAGGAATATCATGACGTGACCGCCCGGCTGCAGGAAAATACTTTGATTAATGTGAATGAAGGAAAAAGAACTAAAACGTTTATATATATGTATATTTTTGTATTGCAAACAATCATGTTCTTATTTTTTTCAATAATGGAAATATGATAATACATATATCGTTAACTTACATTTTCAGGATCAATCGCCAGGAAAAGTATGGCATTTTCATCAAAGGTTCTAAAGTTAATCGAAACTCCAAACGTGTATTTGTTATAAGGACCAGACATTACTCGGTTTCTCACTGCATATCCTTCACCATTAAAATTGTAGGAAACGTCATTGCTGAGATTTTCAAATCTATACACAAATGCAAAATAATATGAGCTATGTATACATGGATACATAAAGAATATTAGAAATAAACTTTTATATTAAATTTACCCTTCAACACAAGGCTGGCAAGCATTATCTGGAGCATTGGTTATAAAATTCCAAAGACCAATTGGTTTTCCGTTTAGAATAACTTGATGGACACAACCGGGCAGTCCGCCCGACGCCAATAATTCTGGAGGTTTTATTTGTAGATCTGGTAGACCACCGAGCCATACGCGATCCAAATTGGTAACATCGAAGCGGCCAAATTCTGTGCTGGTTTTATTCATAACCGAAGAATACTTTTTGATCTTTGTCACCTGCTTGCTAACGCTCAATTTACCGATGTGTCTTATTCTGAAATTTTAAATCATTCAACGTTAAGCATATCTAATTAGAGGTAACAGGAGAGCCCTAAAAATGTTAGTTGCTTTTACCTTTCAGCTTCGATGCGATACCATAATGTGTCGTTCTGAGGGTTTCCAGCTTCCAAAACTTCAGGATGAGTGACCACACCTGTACCGCCACCCACGTTCCAAATGAATCTTATTTTCCGATCGAACATCTCCAGAGCTACGAAATCATCCTAAAGTGAAAAATAAAGATAAAGAAGGCATAAATTTTTACAAAATTTATACCGAATATACAAGTTTTTTTAAGGATATATATATATATAGTAATTTTAAAAACAGTATTTGTAATATTTTATAGTATTATTCAAACTTAATCTTTTACTTTTAAAAATGTTATGAAAATGAATTCTTACATTAGTACTACTTGCAAGATAAAACAGCAGTCCTTCTCTTTGGTGATGAGGAATAACAAGTGTCATGACTACGGTTGTAGTTGATGATGGTTGTAAATCAGCTGGTCTATATGATCTGATACACTTTTTACCCTCTGCTGACTTTATAGAAACGCGGATCTAGAATATTAGACTAATGTAATTTAAGATCTTCCAACTTATTATATGGAAGTAGAAATTATAGATTAATATTTGCACTCACTCCATCAGCTGTATTTCTTGCTTCAGCTATCTTATCTTTCAAGATTTGCAATTTAGCAGCTAAAGTTCCATTATACTTGTCGAACTCTTCTTGGCGCTTGGCTGACGCAAGTGTTAGACTAGTCAGTTTCGCGTCCTCTCTTTTAATAGTACTCTGAGCCTCAGCAACTACAAATTCAAAAAAGACGTTAACTATTACAAATATTAAAAGCGCTACCAATTCATTGACACATACGCTTCCTCAAATTTAAATGATTTGTTCCAATACTAAAGTAATATATAATTCATAAATAAATGAGATCATAATTACCTATACTGTAAAATTTTTAAATTAAAAAAAATATAAGAACTACGCATTCAATAAATTTTAATGAATGTTTTAAATTATAGGTAAATGAAAACTTTTTTACTGTGTATTCCGTTTTAGAAATATATTAAATTCTAATAGTTTGATGAAATGCAAACAAAAACCTACTGATTAGTAATAAATTATTATTTGTATTTTGATATTATTTATGTATCAAAATATACATATCTCATAAATTATTTAATTTATTTTCAAATTTAATAATTTAAATTTTTGTATTTTCCTGCTCTTTTAAATAACAGAAGTTATTTAAAGATGTACAAGCGATACTTGCTAATCATATCAGAAACTATTTGGATACCATTAGATAATATTACTTCTACGTGAAAGTGGTATATTTTGAATGGCCATACATTTTAACCCATTAACGCCGAAGTGATCAGAATTTTTACTAACTTTTCAACGTGTTTATATATTATGTTATCGGACCAAAAAAATAATGCAATACCTCCATTCCTACGCGAAATTTGATGCTCTTTCAGAACCTGAGCTCGAAATTTCGATTAGACACCGAGAAAAAAAAATATGGCCGATTGAAACGTGAAAAACGTGAAAATTTTCGAAAAAAATTTTTTTTCGCATTTTATTCACAATGATACCGCAAAGGTATCAACTTTTTACTATGATCAGAGG
>UELV01000206.1:0-10068 GCA_900490015.1 Megastigmus stigmatizans
TAAGCATTGTAAACCATTAAATATGAAAAAATATAATTAATGATTATTAGTGCATAACTAAGATTTGAGGTTATGTGTTTAGTCAATATAAATTGTGTTCTCTGATTCAGCGGTCCCTAATCTATAAAAAATGACTTAAAACATTTACTACATAGCTTTAAGTCGTGTACTGCAATCAAGTACACAAGTTTTATCCAAAAATTGTCATTTTAACACCATTTTTTCGAGGTTATACGGTAATAATAAATCTTGCTCTATAGTTCTCCTATATTCTACTATCCTTAATCTTGAAGTTGCAAAAAAACTCATTGTATTAGCATGTTTCTATCGCAAGTTCTACGATTTTAAAAAAAAAAGAGCTAATTTTGCCCACTGTGCGCCGGTGGCGCTCTCACTCAGTCATTTGAGGTTAGTGCCTAGATCACTTCTCTTTACATTTTTTATTAAAAGTGCAGAGTTATGTACATGGTAAAAGTTGTCTGCGCTTAAGATTATTATCGATGTGAATGTATTCTTGCTTAACTGCTAAGTATAGTAAAACTACTGTAGTCTTGATGATTATTCATAATAAACAATAAGCAACCATGTTGCTGACTTGTTGGTTCGTGGCTTAATTTATTAAGTCATCATTTGTTGCGTTTAATTGTTAAGATTGTGTTTGTAAAGTACACAAGAGATTGGTAAACGCTATTATCACATGCATTGTTCGTTGCAGATCCCATTTATATGTAGAAAAGATCGGTGATTGCTTTCAAAATAATGCGTCGTTTGTGAATGAGCGCTTTGATTTTTACATTAAAAATCACATTGTACGTTGCAGAAATTGATTAATCATATTTAAGATACTGCATTTTTATGAGTAAGCGCTTTGATTGTATATTGCAGATCACATGTATGTTACAGAAATTGCTTAATTGCATTTGAGGTAGTGCATTTTTTATGAGTGAGCGCTTTGGCTTGTACATTGAAAATCACATGTATGTTACAGAAATTGCTCGATGTAATTTGCATATAGTTGCCTTTAATGTTAGCTTCATATTGTGAATTTAATTCGATTATTACAATTTGCGTTTAATCATTCGCTGTTTTTTAAGACATTTTGAATTAGAGCGTTCTTAATGAACATGAGCTGCTAAATATTATTTATTCTTAAGTGTTCTTAACTGAATTTCTTCTGTTAGACAATTAAAATTTTATACATCACCTGACTGCTTTACTAGATAGCAGTGTGAATTTATAGATTGCATTTGCTGCTTTTTTTTATTTTTATTTTAATTAAATAAAGATGTCGAAGTGACAAGAAAAAAAAGATCGAAGAAAAAATGATAACTTGAATTGTCTTTTGGAGAAAAAAAGAAAAAAAAAGGTGTTGGTATTGCAACTGTGATGCAGTGGTGTATTTGTTGTCAATGTTTATGTGTATATCGCGGCGAGGACTGGACGGTTATGATCTTTGGTAGATTTGATCTCAAACAGTTCGCAATAATTGTCTCCTCTTTTTGAAGTGATGTATGCACCGCAGGATTCTGCGCGGTAACGTGTGGTGTCTCGTAAAATTATTTTGCACCCGACCACTGTGAAGTTAAAAGGCGGCACTCTGGGAAGAACATCCCTTACAAAACGAGGGTGAAATGCCCTATTGCGTTCCTTGTTCTTAACCAATGTATTAATAACCGAAATTTCGCGCACTTGAAGACTCCGATCAATGTTGGAGCAGTCGGCCAAGCTGAGCTCTTTTAAAGTGACATTGTTTTCAAGGAGGTTAATTAATGGCTCAATGTGAATTTGTGGGCAAGAATTCAATTTAATATGTGTTAAGGTCTCGCTGGGCCGTCCCTCCAATCAGGAGATCAAGGTCTCCATGGGCCTCTCTTCCGGGAAGAGGCTTTCCTGCAACCAGGACAAACGCACCGTGGGGTTGTTATGGATGGATAGGCGCTCGACGTCGTCAAGGCTGACCTTTTCCTCGAAAAATCCTGTGGTTCTCCCTAAGCTAAGTTGATGGAGAAGTTTCGGGTTAGCGTCTCGAGCGCCGTGATGGTGAGTATAACGCCTCGCAAGTCAACGCCTCTTAGAGATCTCGGCCTCCGGTTGCACGACGGCTTGTCTACTATGATATCCAACAATCTTTGGAAGTCCGATGTCTCCATGGGCCACCATTCCCCGATGGTGATGCTATTGAAGGTAAATTGGCGTGCATCCCCCAGCATCTTGTCCAGCCCTCTAACCGTCTGGTAGCGTAAATGACCGGAGTCAAAATCTAACGTCCCGATCTTCGCGTAAGGCTCGCGCCATCCCTCCAATGCAGTGACAAACACTAGTTTGCCATCGTTGCTTAAAAATTTTACTATAGCTTCAATTACTGGATCGAGGCGGAAAGCTTGCAGACGGGCAGGAGGGACTTTTCCTTATTTTAAACGGACAGACTTTAACAACCCTCCTGCCTGTCTTGTCGCCCCCTTCGCCTTTAAAAAAAAAGTTTATTAAGAAGCGCGTTGCACTGCATAACGGTGATGGACGCAAGATTGTCGCAGGTTACGTGCGCGCAGCATCGATTGCCTTGAACAAAGACTTTATCGACGCAGAAGTGTGATTGTCGGCAGGCGATCAGCATGTCTGTAATGGCCTTCTTGAAGATCCTGTGCATGCTATGAAGTAAAAGGGTACAGACAGGTTGACCGCCCACGAACTGTGAGGGTGATCGGCGGTTGCCCGTGGACGGCACGCACATCACAGTGAGCTGTGATGCGCGGCTGAGTGCGTTCAAGCGCTCTGTTACCATGCGCATATACTCCTCTTTGAAGGATGCGACGAGACGTTCCGCACAGGCGAAAGTGGTGTCGCTCCATACTGTCTCCCGGGACTGCCATGATACCTATTAGCAGGCGTTCATTTATCTCGTCGATCGCCTTAGAGGTATCCTCTACCCTGGTCCAGCCGCTAAAAGAAGACATTGCTTCGAGCAAGCTGGCCCCGAGGAAGCTAGAAGGTGAAATAAAAAGATATTCCCTGGATTAGTATCCTGCTTTTTTTCCTTTGGGAGCGACTTGCTTTCTCCAATCCGCTCAGTGAAGCATTTCTACGCTTATAAAGAATTCAGGGTGAGTGCGAGGATAGTATACATGCCTAACTGTAACGTCAGTGTTAAATCTAACCTTGTTAGTTCCCTTTTTGTTTCTAGACACGATAGCTTTTTCATTCGTCTGCTTCTTTTCTCTTTAAAATGTTGGGTATAAATTTATTTTTCTTTGGTTTAGAGATAGTTGCGTCAATATTGTTGCTGTAGAGTCCTGAAGGAACTGCACTAACCCTGTTTCGCCTAGGGGTTTCTAGATTCTCTCTGCGCTTTTATGATTTAATGACTGTTTTCAGTTTGCTGAGGTTTAGTCGGAGTTACGGACTCTTCGTTATTTGTATCGCTCCATGAATCTACGCTGTTCGACGGAGTGTCGTTATGCGCGGTATGCTCCGCAAAAGTCGTGACTCTATCGTGACCACCCTCTTTTGGCGACAGCCCACCCGCGCCGCCGAGCCTGTATCGTGATATAGGGTGGATCGATTATACTGTCTGATATTTCGGTATTTGTGTTTAGACTAGGAGGTATGGATATGTGCGGTGTCTCGTTGTCATTTTGCGAAGGTACGCTTTCCCTCTCCGCGCTCTTCACCAACTTGCGCGCGATACTGTTAGACGGTAAACTAGGGCTGTTAATTCGCGGTCATACGTGGAATAACGTGGAATAGCGCGTTTGAGGGGGAGTAAACTTCCTCGAGAAAAATTCCAGTGCCAAGAGCCGCCGACATGTTGCTCCAACGAAGCCCGCATGGCGAAATCAGAGGCGTCTGTAGTAACGCGCAATTCCGAGTGTTCACACGGATATGCAAGTTTGGCAGTATTTATAATGTCGTTTCTGATTTTAAGGAAAACCTTTTCCGCGTCTTGGTTTTATACAATCGGGGTTTTGTCTTTATTCTTATTACCTTTTATTAATGCGTGTAAGTGACGTTGTGTTTCAGCCGCCTGAGGTGTCGATTTTCTGTAAAAGTTTACCAGTCAGAGAAATCGTCGTAAGTCGTCTGTTGTCACGGGATTCGGAATGTTTTTAATAGCTTCCACTAATTTCAGATCTGGCTTAAGGCCATCTTTATTAATCGTGTGACTTAAGAAAATCAATTCGTTTGCTTCAAAAATGCATTTGTTCAAGTTGAGATGCAAGTGAAAATTCTGTAGTCTTTCGGGCAATGTATTTAAGTGCTGTTCATGCTCCTCGAATGAAGTGGATGCCGCGAGAATGTCATCGATATAAGCGAAAACAAAGTCTAAATCCCCCAGCGCCATATTAACATATCTTTGGAACGTTTGCGATGCATTTCTAAATCCAAAGGTCATGATGAGGAATTCAAAGAGAACGAATGGTGTTATAACTGCAGTTTAGGGAATATTGCCTGGAAAGACAGGAATTTGTAGAAAAGCACTTTCCAGATCGAGTGCGGAGAATATAGTTTTCCATGAAGATCAATAGTTTTGTCTTTACTTGTTTAGAATATAGTTTTGCCATGAAAATTACTGGAGAAATCATGTAGATTGGGTACGAGGTACCCATCTCTTCGCTCCGTGTTCTTTTCACCCATTGTCATTTAGAGGGTCTGCATATACCCGATTTGCACCGTTTCTCGAATTCACGTTTTGCTATTTTTAGCTCTTCGGGGGGTAGACGTCGCGATCTCTGAGCACAAGGTGGACTCGAGGTTTTGATAAAATGATAAAAGCCTCTCTTTTTAACCCTTCTCGTACCAAATGTCATAAAATTCAAGTTGATATTTGACCGCATAGCATTTTATGAAAAAATCACGGAAAAATATGTGACATTCCTCAGAAGCTCAGAATGGCTCTGTCAGATTTGACCTGGGATGAAAACTGGGCCCGGTAAGGCCCATTTAAAAAAAAACTGACCTATTTTTAAGTTTTTTTTTTAAATCTTATTTATGAGGCCGAAAATATATTCTCTAACCGCTGTATTCGTAATAAAACGTGTTATAGAAATCGACTCTTTCGAACCTATTCGGATTTTTTTTTAATAAAGCAGTTTATGCACATTTTTCAAGGAATTCCGAATTAATTTGTAAACAATGTTTGTAAATAGGTTTTTTCTAGTAAGTGAATCAATTAAAAATATTTCATTAGTTATTTTGTCTTTGACGTGGAGATGTATTGATTTAATCCCGGCAGCATGAGTCTCCATTATGTGCCGAGTTTCTAGTTTAAATTTTTATTCGCGTTCTCCGTCTTACCGTGGGTATTTTTATTTTTAGTTCTATTTCGTGTTATTTCCGTTTTATTTGAATGAACGATCCAATCGCATGGTTTAATGCATTTGAATGACGTTTTGTCAAATTTTTCGTGGTAGAAGCAGTATTGTCTGTCTTCTCTACTTTTACTGCGTTCGCGGCCTAAAGATCTTTCGCATTCGTGAGTTTTCCTGAGTGGTGCGCGGCTGTTGCGATTTCATTCAGAGTTGAAAAACGTGTCAACCTTCGCCAAAACTTCCGTAAGCCGTTGCGTTTCCATTTGCTTAATTTCACAAATGGAAGTGAGATCTGCATATAGGTTGGCATGCACTTGATCCGCGTGCGTGACTAAGGCAGCCTCATTTTGCTGCGTAATTTCATCTATTAGGAAAACACGAATATTAGATGGCAAATTAGCCTTCCAAGCTTTGAGAATTAACGAGGGTGGCATCTCCTCCCCCGCGAGACTAATCAGTTCGTTTAAGTATTCCAATGGTTTGTGCTTGCCTCATTTGACAGCCTTTGAATAGTCTTTGGAGTTTAGTATCGTCCGTTTGGACATATTTTTTCATTAAAATATTTTGTAGACCTTCGTAGCCATTATTTGGTCTAAGAAGTTTAATGTTTAAGAGAATTAATAAATCTAATATTGTCGTCCGTTATATTTTGAACGCTCAACTGATATTCGTACATCTCGAACCAAGTACTCGGGTTATGTTGGCAGAAGGGAATGTTTATTTGTTTGAAGTCGACGTTGGGTCGAGCGACGAGTTGGGTATTGTTATTAAGCGCATTAGCGGTTGAAGCATTTGTAGTGTTTATTTACTGCGGCAGGGGAAAATCAAAGTTGCCGAAAATTGGTGTGTTTAATGATATATTGTGTACTGGAAGGTTAATATTATTTACAGAAGATTGGCTGGGTATAGAGTTTTGTCTTAACGAATACGGAAAGTCTAATGTTTGATTTTGTGTATCAATAAGCCTATTGTTTCATGTCGCGTTCTGTATTGTTTCACTATTTATTGTAAGTAGATTTGAACTTAACGAAGGTTGAAATTTATTTTGATTATTTGGGTCACCTTGTTGCCCCGCGGCGTCCCCTTCACCCGAGTCACCATTAGACTCATTGCTGGGATCAATAGGAAGAGTTAAAGGATTATCTTCTAGATTACTTTCTTGACGTGAATCCATATTTTTAGAGGTCTGGAGCATGGTACGCGGAAGGGTAGTCGCCAGTGCGCAGGCTCGATCAAGCGTTTTGTATACTACTGAGCACTGGCTGGAGAGAAATGTCGCTTTAAAACTATATTTCGCTTTAAAGATTGAGCGAGCTCTTAATGCGTGCGTGCGTTTCGTTTTTGGTAACATTCCTTGGCGTGGTCATGTTACACCGCACCGCATTAGCCTAGGCTGACTCTGCTGCCAGACGCCGTGAGCTCTTCATAGGCTCACTGGCGTTTAACATCATGGCTCACCGCAACCCAGCCTATCTGGCCTCTAAGTTCCAGCGTATGAACGTTGATGTGTACGCTCGCTTCTCAACCCGTCTGCCCCCAAAGTCCTCACTTTTGCAGCTCCAAGGACGGAAGCCTGGCGTCGTTCTTTCACAATCACGGCCTCCAACATCATGAACACATTCACGCCTCAACATCACCAATGTCGTGAGGTACAAGGCCGACCTACGCGATGAGCTACTGCACCGTGACCGAGACAACTGGGGGCAGAGGGTCTTGAACGAGGGCCTTCAGTGGCCGCTACCACCTTAGACTGCAGCGAGTGCTCTAGGCTACTTCATCATCATTATGGCACTGAAGTGCGAAGTGACTATAGCTTATTCGGTCAAGAGGCACAAGATGCTATTCTAATTAAAATCTTTTATTCGTATCGATACGCTATTCGCAAATACAAAATGGCGTGCGTACATCTATTCGTACAAGGATTTGATGTTTTCTATTTTAATAATTAAAATCTAGACTTGGACATAGACATTAAAACAATATTAAATCAAAATAAATTCACTAAATGAATCTGGTTCTTTAGCAAAATTACTTATTTTCTTCATAAATCCATGTTCATGAAAAGATTTCTGATTAAGAAAATGCAACTGCTTATTATTATTTAATGAATAAATAATAAGTAAATAATAAGAAAAATATTAATTACTGAGAAATAAATAAATCAAATCAGTATAAAACTGTTTCTCAACTATCTGCGCGTTATCGTATAAGAGTGCGAATATCCGATTCATTCTAAGGGACGGGAAAGGGGCGGAAGAATGGGACTAATTATGGTAATTTATTAATAAATAGGAAAAGTGAATATTTGCAATAAGATTAATAAATTTGTCATGCTGTTAATCGGCCTCGAGCTTGTTTTTCGATAGCTAAACTGATCGTAAAAAAAAATCTACGAGAGATTAATTTTTGAAACATTGCACACACATTCCTAGATGCATTAAGAATAAGTTTTAAAAGTTAGAGCCGATAAGCCATTTCTAAATTTAAATAATACAAGTTAAATTAATTCTTTTCGTGCTGTGATTCGGCGACGGGCTTGAGTTTCGATACCTCAAATGCTCATAAAAAACATCTAGAAGAGTACAGTCTTTGAAACATTGTACACAGATTCTCTGATATATTAATAATTAGTTTTAAAAATTACCGTGTTTGAATAGCCTCCAAATTTGAATAATGCAAGTTGAAATGCATTTTTTCATGCTGTAAATCGGCCACTGGTTTGATTTTCGAACTTCAAGCTCTCTTAAAAAAAAATCAAAAAGTGTTCAGTCTATGAAACATGGTACACAGATTCTCTGATCCATTAATAATAAGTTTTAAAAATTACCATTTTTGAAGAGCCTCTTCAAAGATGGTAATTTCTGATGTATTAATAATAAACATTAAGAAATATTACTTATGTCGACTGTACTCTACTATAAACTGCCAAAGATTTTTCTATTGGTCTTACAGTCTAATCAATATTAATGGGCAATCAGATTGCCCTTGTTTACCCCCGCAGAATCTGAAATAAACTTATATTTAACCCTGAAAAAACATATATTAGTAAAGGACAATCTGATCGCCCCCCACCACCCAAACGCCGTACGTTTCGAGCCCGCTGCGGCTCCTCCTCAAGGACTGAAATGAAAAGCGTGTTTAGCCTCCTTATATACCCTCTACCCATCCCCACTCTCCCCATTAATAATAAGTTTTAAAAATTACACGAATATTCTGGTGGAAAGTAAATGTCCTGGCAAAATTCTATATATAGCGTTTCTGATAGCTCAAACTCTCATCTTTCTAACGTAGTTTCTAGAATTTGTCTAGAAATTGATGTGAAAATGTTCATTAAAAGCCGAGATATTGACTTCAAGTGTTCGAAATTGTACTAAACTCAGTAAGTCTGAATGATGCAATATATGAAAATTTTTGCGAGCATCCGCATAAAAGACATCATTTTTAAACAAAATTAACTAACTTTAAGATAAAATGACTCATATCTAGCCGGAGACGGCCGTCAATAACACCCTCACGGAGCTTTCTCACTTAAGCGTGCATCTCTGCTTTAATCACTGGACAGTACGGATAATACTTCCGTTTGATGTGACGGGCGTCCCTAACATCGATCTGATGGTTTAACCATATCATACATCGTAGAGAGATCAGTTCATCTCCGAGTTCTCTACAAACAAGCTCTTCCACTTGTGCGCGTTGTTCTGCGGTAACGTTGTCGAGACCAACATAACAAACAGAAGTTACGCCGATCTGCAGATCGACTTTGACGTTAGCATCCACTAATGTCAATTTGTTCATACAGGGATCGTGTACTGAGCGGAATTATCTCATGCGGGGATGATCAACACTTTGATCCCCCTCGTCACTCCACCCACTGTAAATGGTAGGTTTACGCAGCCAGTGATGGCGCTGGTGCTACCATCCGCGAGTTTCGCTCCTGCGTACCCGCTTGTCATTAGTTTACGATTGCATGCACGCGCGAGACACGGTGTAGTATGAGAGAAACCGGGGTTAAAGTACGCTGCGGAGATCTTTACGGCTGTCTACACTTTGTAGTACAGCCGCGCACTCAATGCGTAATCCTTCCGAATACTTTTACTTTTTGTTTAAGAAAAAATTTGTTTCCAATTTTCCTTGAGAATCAGATTCTGTAATTTTTATTATAAGACAAACGATCAGACGAAATTCGGCCTACAATTTCCTCTGCGTACTGGTAGCACACGCACCGCCGGCTCTCCTTACCGGACTGGGCTATGCTCAGCTATGACTTGCAGAGGCCGATGTTTAGCCAACTGCAAGGCCCGCGGAGAGTGGCGGTAATCGGGGCTCGGACCAAGTTAATTAAATACAGTAAAACCACACATTCTAATCCTATGTTATAGGTGGACGTTTCTTCGTTAGTATAAGAGTGAATAAAATTAACACACGGAGATGTCAATGTGTGAGCGCCGGTCGGTACCGTCGAGCACGCACACTATAATTTGAACTTAAATACTCTCGAGTTCAAATTGCGAGCGTATCCCACGCTCGCATATATGGTTCGGATATTATATATTATACCAGCAGTACCACGGCTTCTCTAATATATTCCAATTTCATCGCGTGTATAGCTCGGCTATCACAAAGACGCACCATGTTCTCGAAATAAACACACCGACGTGTGTTTACCCGCGCGACCTCTACGCTGTGCACAGTGCTGTGCCGGCGCACAGACACTCTCCTCTCAATCGAGCGAGAATGACAGAGAGAGAGAGAGAGAGAGAGA
>UELV01000215.1:0-19925 GCA_900490015.1 Megastigmus stigmatizans
ATTTTGAATTATTGTCATTGTATTTTCCTTATGAAAAAAATTCATAAAGTTGAAAATTTCCAAATTTTTTAACTTTTTTTCGTGAAAAACACGCCATATTTTTTTGCAGAAGTATTTTAACAAAATATCGGTATCACCGTTCGAAAGAACAGCTCAAAATACGTCGGATATAATCTTTTTCAAATTTTTTCAAACCTTTTTTTTAGTTGAAAAAAAGCCTTGAAAAAGATGTTGAAAATCCGGGGTCATGGTCGTTAATGAGTTAATGATGAACTAGCGACACAAAAATTTATTTAATTCTAAGCCAAGTTTCACTCATAATATACACCAAATCTTTTGACAACAAAATCATCAATATTTTAATATTACAGAAAAATCACCTTAACAAGACGCAATTGACTCAACAATCTAATCAGTTTAAAGCTTTAAAGTTAGACTCAAAGTATTACAAATTATAAAATGGACATACACGCACGTACACGAACGCACACACTCACGGACACGCACATGCACAAGTATACGCACATACACACGCACACACGCACGTACACACGCGCACACGCATACACACACAGATTTTGCTCGTTGAAAGACACATATTTTCGAAACGAAAGAATAAAAAGAGGTGAGCTAGAGAGATTTGGACGCAGGGGTGGCGTCACAATTGTGCAAATGTCCAATAACCCAATTCTTCATGCGAGTTACCAATAACTACATTAATTGCGTATGTCTAGGGGCTGCGATATATTAAACATATGTATGCATAATAGGGGACGCTATACCTCATAAATATACACGCGTCCCAATATACGGGCCTCAGCTTTAAGAGAAGTAGCGATACGCCCTACACTATCACGCTCTGAAACAAGCACTCATTAAAACGTTGGTCTTCAAGAAGCGGCACAGAGCTCTCCGGTTCAAGCAGAGACCCTAACTCAAGTTATACGTTGTCTTGAACATGGAGAAGCGCAAGCAGGTAAAGAATAAGTTTGGGAAACTACTCTTCAAGCCTTTCGTGAAGGTCTGATATGGGAAAACTATAGAGAACGAGCGTAAACGCATCGTCGTGAAGCTTGTCAGCAAGTGAGATGGACGATACAAGAACGAGACACTCATAGACAAGTCTCACTTCCACAGTTGAACGACTTTTAACGAAAATCTGGTGGCTATGCAATTCGCTTGCACTAAGATGCAATACTAAATCTTAATGTGCTCGACCTCTCCAAAATACTCTTGTACTACTTTTATCATTCGTACATGCGAGAATGTCTTGTTGATCAGTGCAAAGTTCTGTAGATGGTTATGAGTAGCTTCATATACGATGTCCTAAATAACAACATGTGCGGCGTAATCAAGCAGGATACTGCACGTTTCAAGAAGACTACGCTGTCAATAACCCGTTCGACATCGTACGCACCAACAAGGAGGTGCTGGGCATCATGACGGACGAGTGTAGCGGGAAAATTATGATAGAGTTAGATAAGACTATGCAGTAATATGTACGCTATCCCGAGCCCAGGAGTCCATGGGCATCAAGAAGGCCAAAGGTGTCAAGACGATCAAAGACTTTTTGAGGACTATTTGCAGCTACCAGTACAATCAGTATAATATGCATTCGAAGCTGCACGCGGTGTACACTGAGTAGTATGAGAAGTAACGCTCTGTCTGCAAGATGATAAGCGCTATCTGATCTCACAGAAGATCAACACCTTGTCCTGATGTCCGTACCCTGTAAAGGGGAGCATTCTAGATAAGGAGGCGTTATGCAGTAAAAATCTTGTTTTGTTCGATGACAAGCCAAGGAACAAGCGACATAGTTCGGATCTCTGAAATTATCCACGAGAAGAGTCAAAATAATAGAGGAAGCTTCTTACTCACGAGATGAGTGGACAAAAACCACGATTAGCAGATGACTTCGCTTAGAATGTTAACGACCAAGTACGGTACGAGACCGCTGCCATGTTGAAGTAGCAGTTCCAAATATTCTTGCCAGATTGCATATTCAACATGCTAAAGAGAAAGGTACAGCTGTTTCTCACGTATATTATGGCGGAAGCAGAGTTGTATAATGTAACAGTATATAAGTTTAGTAAATGTAATATATTTTTAAAATAAAGAATAACAGAAATAAATGGAGAGTTACACAAGTAACGCATACATCTCCTTTTTTGTAAGAGGCTCACAAGTGACAACGATTCGAAGTACCTTACAAGAGAAAGCAAAGATGGAGGCTCTTATCACTTAAAAAAAAAATACATATCAGCTAAATCTATCGAGCGGTTGCTCGAACTATCGGATGCCAATCACTTGACGTAAACTCGATTTCCACGTCTCTTGATGACACCTTCTACGAGATAGACATCGGGATACATGATTTTCTGCAGCTTTTTTGATAAAAGCCACTGAAGATTGGTCGATCTCAATTGTCCTTGAGATGACACGTCACTAAATTCGTAGCTGCTGTACGTATGGCTATGAATATTTCGGTCAACCAGTTGGGAGTGTACCCCTTCTCGTCATTATCTGTTTTGTATTGTCCACGCATACTTTGTCACCTTCTTTAAACTTTCGTCTCATCATCGATCTGCGTTTCTAAGCAAATATTTTTAAGACACAAGCCACGTTGGTAGCTGTCACATCTTTAGGTTTCATGCTGATAGTAAGATGCTTTCAACATTTGTAAGCTGTCAACAAATCGGGTGAAATTTTCTATTATTTGCAGCAGCCACGTAAACTAAATTTTTTCCACATTCACTCTTCAACGTGCAATTGAATCTTTTGTAAATGGATACCTTGAAATAGTTGTAGGTCGATTACTGGTTGATCTTGTCCCGCTTCGAAAGCTTTTGAGAAATCATGTTGTAGAACTTTTTATCTCCGTCAATGTATGGATTCATCGGCACTCTACCCCTAGAGATTTCATGGCTACCGCAACCTCTTCCTCGGTCTTTTTATTGACTGGTGCCCACGCGTACATGGAGAAAACGTCCACCTCGGTGAGTATATATCTGTAATCCTGAATCTTTCGCGTGTAAGGCTGCATTTCAGCCTGTCACATCTTGCTACTACCTTCTCAAACCTATCCTTTTCGGTGCTTGGTCGCATTTTTCTTTTGTCTAATGCTAGTCACGATAAATATTCAACAACAGTAGTAAATCGTCTAAAGCCCTTTTAATATCGAGTTGAGAGTTCATTTGAGCAAGATCACGTAAGGTGAAGCAAATTCTTGTTTACTCTATTTATTATTTTCGTCTACTTGACCAATCCAGTGGAAGCATTTTCTTGCATAACAATAGGCGCAAAGAATGTAGAACAGTTTCCTTTACCTTTACCAGTGCCATTGATTAAAAACGAGTTCCCACTCGTTCATCGTTGTGAAAAAAAAATTAAACGAAAAGCGAATAAGATACAGTAGGTAAGTAATTAAGTTATCGACCACTCGCACCAAGAATTAAATCCATAACCACCCGTATAATTGCACAAAAATTGAGTTATTAAGCACTCACGCAGTTGTGCCCCCCCCCCCCACACTAATCCCTCTAGCTGACCTATTAAAAATTATGTTGAAATTCATGAAAAAGTTAATCTCGGAAATCGTAAAAATGTGAGAGCAAGCATGAGTACCACCTTCGAAGGGTGCATCGCTATCTTTTGTATTTCGCATTTCCTAAGACAATATCGTGTTAAAAGAGTTTGTAAGTATTGAATAAACCATGAATAAAACTCGTCCACGAATGTTTTATATATTATTAAGTTTGTAAGTAGTTTGCTTCTGAAAAACCGTGCCTAAAACGAAACGCTATATCTGTCAATTTTCCAGCATTTCGTTAATAAATGGACATTTTTTCAGTGGATTCACGTGGAAAAAAATGCTCTTGTTAATTTGTCTCACCGAAAGTTACGCTCATAAATATATTTAAAATAATAATGAATGAAATATTTATTTTCTATTTTAATCATTTGTGATTGAAATAGTGTCTATTATGATGAAGTGCTGCGGTTTCGTATACTATCGCGATTGACACATAATATGGAAGATCTCTGAATTTGATCCCGGGCATGACTGCTGTGCATTTCTCTCTCGTAATTTCAAATCTTAGTACGTTGCCGTATTCATAATGTGAATGTACTTGTACTCTTATATACTAGAAGTTAAAAATATTCTGATTTAATTTAGCCAACTCTCGGAACCCTTCGATTGGTATCGGTCAACTAACAGTCACACGGACGCACATGTGCTACCATGCGTGATAAAAGTCAAGTCTTTTAAATTTCTTAACTCGAAGTCTCTACTTTCATTTTCTTTTGAAATATATGTACACGATTCAGAGAACTTTGTTTATTTACTTTCATTTTTAAATTATAAAAGTATAATAAGGAATCGCGAAAAATCTAAGTTATATATATAACTTAGTTTTTTCGCGTTATATGTATATTATATGTTATAATCAACAGATAAACTATTGTTAAACTGCTGATTTCATTGTGAAAAGTACCCTCATCATTGTATCGGAATTTCAGAGTATTTGCTAAGTATTTTCTACCTGCGTTATCAGCAGCTGGGATGCTTATGAACAACTGTTCGGGACCATTTTTTACGCAGATTATTCTACCAGGGCTGTTTATTATTTAATGCAGAGTAAGATTCTAGTTAAACTCGTACCTCAACTATAAACAATGAGAAAAACAAAATAGCGATGCTTCCAATAAAATTGATACTTTCGCTTGTTGCCACATTTCTAAAACTTTTAAATTTATTCGGAAGGATCCATAGTCTGTATGTATTTCTTAGCTATAGACTAAAATAATTCAAAATAAACCTTAATATGATTTTTGTTTATCAAAATTCAAAAGAATAAAGTAAGTGAAGGTATTACTGCGAATTTCTGAACAGTAGTGACATATAACTTCTGTAAACATATAAGGCCTCGAAAATAATGTATTACAGTTACTGTACCTTTAAACTAATAGACGTTGAGAAAAAAGTAGTAAAAAACGTGATTTATCATTTTATTGTCACACAGTAATGCCATCTTCCGCAATATCTACTACACACTAATAACTGCACTGCTGCAGTAATATCAGCTTAGAGATTGACATTTAATATCATGTTTTTAATTAAAACACGTATTTAAAAGCACTATCATTTTTCCGAATAAGAGTAATCGCATGTAATTATTATATAAAACAAATGCGATGTCTATTTATACATCTGTACAATTTATTTAAGCTCACAAAGTTAACCTTCTTTTAAAACCAACAGTAATACCTTTACTTACCCTAAATTCCTCAATTTTACTTCCTAAAATGCGTTAAAGAAGTTCAAAGTCAAATAAATGATTTAAAAATAATTATTTTGAAATGATATAACACATAATTTCAAAGGAAAAACTAGGCTTATTTAGAATGTTATTTGTTTAAGGGCTCTTGCACGCGAATGAAGTAACATCGAGGAATAACATCTGACAACCATCCTAAGCGAGCTTTAAAATGATGTGTTCTTCTTCTAAAGAACACGTCTTTTTCTATTTCTATTTCTTTATTCATGCAAGAGCCCTATGTACTTAAAAAAAAGTAAAAACCAATTCTGAATGAAAAGTTAGAAAGTCTTAAAATTTTGATAATGGAGTAAAAATCACTGTAGTAAGGCCCGATTGAAAACGACCATACGATCCTTATTGATTCTATATGGATTTCTCGCGGATTTCCTTATGGATCTAGATGGTAATCCGTTCCAATTTACAGTTTGGTACCCACATAGAATTCATATGGATTCCACATGGAATCTATAAGGATACCACGTGGATTTTCAGGAGAAATTCCAAGTCCTAGATTTTTGCAATTAATTACGAATCTTGAAAGCGTAGGTTTGGTGACCATATTTGATGTCACCATGTGGATGATAACAATCAAACTGGGGAATTAAGACTTGGTATTCAAATTTTTAACCAATGATTTCTCGGCCTGATTCCCACGGGTGGGTTCGTCGCCCGAGCGAACGAATAGAATCAGGAGCGACTTTTTTCCCTTGTTACATAATGTAATATAACATTGTTGAAAAATTATATTTTACATTTTCCTTCATCACGATTATACTATAAGTATGATTTTAATTCCATTTTTTAAAGATTCATTGCCGTTTCAAAAATTTCGAAATTCTTTTTACCCTGGATTAAAATAATAGTGTGCATTAACTTTATTTTTTTAGATTGAATGGAGTAATGTAAGAAATTAATCCATGTACTATTCGTTTTTTTATCGAAATTACTATATGTATATTCTTCCAGAAAACTAATTCCTGTGTAGCTATTATAGGGTATTATAGCCACATCAAAAATATTTACCCCAGTAACCAATTATAGAATTGTAATACACGAGAAAGAAATATGGTATAAATAAATTTAAATGCTTCATTACTTCATTGATTTGCGATATTTTAGTTAATCTAGTAACGACGGAGCGGACAAAATATGATTTGACTGATAAAAATGAGTAAATTTTATGCTTTTCTTGTCATTTTGCATTTTTAATAGGTGAAAAGGCTAAATTGATCTTTATGGAACGCATAGAGGCAAAATAAAATTTTGCAAAACAAAAAAAAAATTTTATAATTAAATAATGTATTAGTATATAAGTCTATTGAGGTACGTTTTACCGTTTTCTATGTTGTAAAATATTTATTGTGTATAATTAAGAAGTATAAAATTTTGTTATTAGCCTGAAGAGGCGGGTATAGATTGTACACCCTCGAAACGTTGCAACAATAAAGGATTTTTATTTTTCCTCTATATGCGTTCCATGAAGATCAATTTAGCCTTTTCACCTGTTATAACATAAGAAGAGAACGATACAATTAATTATCAGTTTTTGCATTTTTAATGTATAGGGGTAAGTAAGGTGACATAATTAAAACCGACATTTTTGTGAACAAAACATGCGCTATGCTTACAGCTCGATTTTTTAATTGACTTAAGTAGTAACATGTATGCGTGAATGCTATGGTTCTCTGATCATTTCATACTTGCACTGCTTTCTGGAAGGAGTAAAGGGAATAATATAGGAGAAAAAAATCAAAAATTTTTGTTTCTATTTTGAAATCAGGTATCCTAAGGGTTTTCCGGATTACTAATTCTAAAAACCAGAAAATCGTAAATTTTATGCGTTTTTAACAAAAACCATGCTAAATTCTAGAATCAACTAAAAACTCGAACTATTGACATCGTGTGTCACGTATTGTTCCGCTGTGGCACTAATACATTAACTAATAATCCTTAATAATTAACTCGGTTGCGGTACAGATAATTAAAATATTTGAAAATTGTCTAAAAAAATTTATTTGATTTTAAATAAATATTTATCTCAATTATATTCGTATTTAAATCGTTACTTAGAAATAAGTAAATATTTTGCTGATTTAATGTCAAGTTAGTTGAATAAATTAAAAATATTTTTAAATTATCTATTCAATGGTTATTTGTTCTTAATAAATAGTTTAAATATAAATAATAAGATAAATATTCATTTAAAATCAGATAATTTTTTTTTAACGTGGCAATTTTATAAACTATAATAACTAAATTGTTTCAGTTATATGTGCGTTTAATATGTTTTTTTTTTAATAAAGAACTGGAATACTTATGATACAAGTATTTTTAATTTTTGTATAAAAATAGTTTGAAGAGTAAAAAGTATGCTGAATAAAAATAGCGAGATCGTTCATGCGAATAATTGACTTTATTGAAAGTTTAACGAAGAGTTAAAAAAGTTTTTTTATGTTGTCAAAACTGGATCGATGGCGAGTTGTATACAGCAATGGATTGAATAGTGATCCGTATGATAAAATTGAATTTTTTTTTTATTTTTAAACATATTAAAAACTGTTTGTCCCGTAATTGTTTTTGAATACATGTCAGAATTTTACACAAATTTTCTTTTATAACTTGAAAATAAATTTAAAATGTCGACTGCAACTAAACTAAACGTAGTTTAGTTGTTTCAATAGTAGTTTAGCTATTACGTCTACATGTAACTCATTGATTGTAAAACGAATCTTAAGGATTTAAATAACAGTTAGAAAATAGGCTATAATTTTTCTAGCATCCTACAATATGTAAGTTTTCCTTTAAAAAGAAAGAAAATTGGCTCTAAAAAATAGATAGATGCCTGCACTCCAAGAAATTTGACCAGATATGAAAAAAAGAAGTATGCTTATAAAGGTATATCGTGTGATACTTTCAAGGAACATGTGTGTATGTGTGCAAGTACGTTATGGATGGGCAAGTACCTGACCATTGCATATAACTGTAATGAAAATGCTCTTTAAATACGTTGTTGTGTGAGGAGCTACTTTGAACATCAATTGTACGATACTAAAATAGGCGTATTAAAAAGAAAAATAAGAGCTATGTATCGCACTATAATAGGTGCTATTGCTGTAGTATAGGCTGCGGTGATAGATAGATAGAGATATGTATCGAGATTAATGGGTAAAGAGCGAGCAAGAAGGAGAGCTGCATAATAATCGTGATTTCGATCAAGGACCGTGAGAGGTATTTACTCATAAAGAGCCATTAACGTAACTACATGGTACTACGTACGCAGAGACAATATTGATTATTCTCTTTGACGTTTTTCCCTTTCTCCCCTCTGCCTTTGTCTATTCTATTTTACGCAACTGAGCAATATCGATATTCAAAAGTACTCACTTGGCGGCTTCGTCTTATCGCTACTCTTCTTCCGTGGCTCTCCTTGAGGCTTAACTTCCTCCTTGCGCTTCTCTTCGCCCACGAGCTTATCAATGTGGCCCTCGTAGGCATCCCGTTCGGAGCCAGCCGTTCTCGCTGCCGCGTGCTCCGCGAACGCGTAGCGGTTCTCTGCATTTGAAGAGGCGGTGCAGCTCAAGCAAACTGCAGAGTGTAAGGAGCTACCCACCTGCGGTATCAGAGAACTCACGCGGTAGAGGTGACGCTGCGATGGTCGAGACGACGGGATCCCGATGAAGTATCTGACGAACATTCACCGATCAGAACATCGCCCCGCACAACTATTAAACTTCATTTATCAGCTATTTTTATTATTTAATTTTATAATTCAAATAGCACATTAACTTTTGGTTCTCGGTAATCTTAATTATGGACATGACAAAAATCTAGTACATATTGACCCTCTAACATCCAAAAATCCGTCATACAGGTACCAACTTTAAATGCGTCAATTTCGGTCAATATTATCAATATATATATATATACAAAAGTTGATATTTGACTATTTTCGAGGACATTTTGTCGATTCAAGTCGTTAAGATATCTAAAAAATATAGACCCTGTTGAAAATAGTTCATTTGATTTCATTAAAAAATTCACTTCATATTCATTAAAATTTATTAAAGTTATAATTGTATTCCAATGATTTTTAATGAAAGTAAATAAACTATTTTTAGCGGGGTATTTAGTCGTGTTTTTTAGATTACAAAAAGTAGATTTTTTGAGGTCTCATAGGGGAAGATATCTTAAATAATAAATGATAATAACTGTACGTTTTTGGACTTCCTTAATAATTATTTTTAGTTATTATCAATTGATATCTTTTATTATTTGCTTTTATTAATTATTATTAGTTATTGTTAGTTATTATTAGTTATTATTTGTGATAAGGTGAGTATAAGCAAGAGGTGAGTTAAGGTTGCTGAATATTATAAGATTAAAGATAGCATCACGTGACAAATACAGATGAGACTTGATAAAAGAATTTTTTTTAATGAAAGCGCTAAATCCTGACAAATCATTCAGCTAACTTACCTCACCTCTTTCTTACTCATCAGGTTAGATACGCTAATCGCATTCATAGACGCAAGATATTTTGTGTAGTAGCAGACACAGCAAGCGCAAGAGTGTTTCATGCACTTAAAAATAGTTTATATATTAATTTCATTAGCCGTGAAAAAATATTCACCAAATATTTATTGTTTTTAGTAACAGGTATGAATTAATATTATTAGATCTCACCTGAAAATTTAATACTTCAGTGTAAATATAATATTCTTTACATAACCTTAAAAGAATAGATACTTTATGATGGTGCCCGTAAAATGGATTTCTGGACATTAACGGAATATCGAAGGTACTGATATATTAAATAATAATTTATTTATTAACCCTTTCAGACCTGAATTATTTTCCAACGAGGAAACATTTTTAAAATAATTCTAGGATGATTCATGATGGTCATTTTCAAGTCGATTTCTGTAATAAAATTATTTTTCTTTTTTTCTTTGGGTTTTCTTGACTCCTATTAGATATATGATAACGAATATCCCCTATATGATAAGTGGAATAGGGCACTTTGATCTGATAGATACGTTAAAATTGTAAAAATTTTAATTGTTTCACGTAATTCTACAGAAAAAAGAAAGGGTTAAAAGTAGATTTACCTAGTGTTTGTATCATAATGATAAGTATCTAATACACTTCATAATTATATTTTTTTGATATATGAACTGAATAAAATATTAAAAATTTGATAAGAAGCAAAAATAATACAGAGTAACTGTATAATAATCTGTAGTATACAAATTTCCTTGCACTTTTTTGATAAAAACGTTTATATCTAGTGTGGCAGTTGGATTGACCAATCAAAATCACACTCCATATTTTTACTATTTCATATAATGCAGACATAAAATAAAAAATATGAAACAAAACGTGATCAACAGGTTTCGGCATGCACGGAAAGGATAAATAGTATTTTTCGTCACAAGACTTGAAAATCTTACTGTCATGTGATGAACAAGTTTATGGATATCATAGCCATAAACTCTGATTTTTTGTACGGTTTTTAATTGTGAAATTCAATTTTTACATACAGTCCGTAATTAACATATTCAATTTATTAACATAAAATGACTGATTATAGAATTTTTATTTTATGGATTGGACGTAAAATCTAACTATACGGACTGAAAATAGTTGTTCGTAAGATCGAATTTTGCAGCGATGATAAAAAAAATATTTTTCTAGTTAATTATGATTAAACTTCCATTGCTAGTGGCATAAAGTTAAACTATGAACAAGTGTAAGTACTTGCCATTATTTTTGTACTATTTATAATAATAATCATATTCAATCGAACCCTGCTCATCCATGTCGATTTTCACTTTTTCTACTTGATATAACAAATATATATCGACAATCTTTTTGGCAGCTAAATATGAGAAGATTCCAAATACTAACTTACAGGAAAATGAAATTAATACTTACATAGTATTATTGACTTGGTCCCAAGCAAGTATCCTAGTAACCTCGAACCGACCATGAGTTAGAGGTACAACTTGCTTCCTTAAAACATTAACCCAGACAATATGTTTATAGAATCCTGCAGGACCATCTCTCACAGGAGCTATAGCTATGTAACTGGTGCCATTTGTTGAAAAAAGTGGTGGCTCCGGCGGAGTATCGACCCAACCACGACCCTCGCCCATAATTCTTTGAATTTCCTAAAATAATATTTTCATTGTATATGTAGATAAAATAAACGTCCTGTTCACTGCGGTTTTACGATTTTGCTCATATTGAATCAACTGTTTATCCAAATTAGAAGTGTAAAAATTCAAGATTTTTGTTTTATCTACTCTTCTTGCTTTATACCTATGGGAGAACGGGGGAATGTGAGTGTGAATCTTAGCGCATCTTTATTTCAACAATATATGTTACCTACAAATTCTCAAATAAATGTAAATTGATAGTACTCTATTAATTATTAAATTAGCAATTTGCGCACTTGACCTGCAGCTTTTAATTGCCATCATTCGAAAGAACGGAAAAAGTTAAATTGATTTTAAGTGGTTTAACCCATTAATGCATGAATTACAAAAAATTTTGCACGGACTTTAAGGCCATAAATTTTAATGAAATCGGGATCAGTTCTTTTTGGGACAGATTTTATTATATGTTTTTTGGTCTGATCTACACGATCCGACCACTTAGTAAAGTGTAAAATAATTATTTATATTATATTTTTTGCAAATTTATATAAAAAATCAAATTTTTTTTACATGACTTTTTTGTACAAAATGACCGATTTTGGTTAGAAAAAATATTGTTTTCAAGTAGAAATGATACAAATCGTGTAATTAGATCTTGTACTTTCCAAATATTGCCGTAAATTTTTTTTAAATTTTTCCTAGAAATGTCAGACTGTGATAACGATAACAATAACAAATTATCATTCAAACAGGTGTTATGAGAGTTATTTTAATTTATTTTACTTTTATACTGCTCAAGTATTTACATGAATGTATATCCAAGGGTTTTCGGGTTTGCTAATTATGAATTTGTTGTCAGATTTGCAAAATTCAAAATGGCGGATCCAATATGACTGTCAAAAATTTGAAAAATATTTATTTCTTGAAAAAATTACTATTTTTGAGGTTGCTGATTACGAATCTGCTATTAAATTTACAAAATTCAAAATAGCGGATTCAACATGGGGGACAAAACAAATAACAATAACAAATTATAATTTTTTATTGTTATTGTTTATCATAGTCTGACATATCCAGAGAAAACTTAAAAAAAAATTTACAACAATATTTGGAAAGTATAAGATCTAATTCCACAATTTGTATCATTTCTAGTATAAAAACAATATTTTTTCCAAAATCGGTCATTTTGTACAAAAAAATCATGTAAAAATATGTTTTTTTATATAAATTTGCAAAAAAAAAAAACAATACAAATAATTATTTTATACTTTTCTAAGTGGTCGGATCGTGTAGAGCGAACCCGAAAACATGCAATAAAATCGGTCCCAAACAGAACTGATCCCGATTTCATTAAAATTTATGGTTTCAAAGTCCGTGCATAATGTTTTGTAATTCAGTCATTAATGGGTTAAAGTTTGCCATTTAATACCCTCAATATTAGTTTGAGGTCAGAAAATTTTGATGATTTTAGAATTGGCTTCAAAAATATGAAAATATTCCCGGTAGCTTGTAACCTAGAAGTCGACCTTTATGAATTTTCAAATTTTTTGGAGTAATACAACGACCAGTAAAATATAAAGTGTGTATTAGTCATTTTTTAGGCTAGGGTCCCCAGGGTGGCACTAGGGGGCAAAAAATTCGGATAGGGGAGTTTTTTTGTATATACTTAGAAACGGTGTATATGAAATATCAAAATCGCTCTGGGGCCGATTGACCATTCTTACCCAGCTAAACTCTTAGTTATTCGCTATATTAGTTATATATAGCGATATATATTAGTCACATTAGCTATATTAGTTATAAAAAAATTTTGAAAATGAAAAAACAATTTAGATAACGGTGGATTGCTTAAGTTTATAAAAACAAACAAAATAAACTCTGACATTTTGGAGTCGGACAATAATTGTGGATTAAACTTTGAAAAAACGAAGTTTAAAAAATTGGAAATTGTTTATTCTTTAACCTTTATCTATTAATTGATACAAACATAATAATAATTTAGTTGATGTTTTGCTAAGTAAAGAATAAGATCTAATGTTGTCTAATATTTTTCGAACAGTTGCTGATTTGACTAGAAAGTATCGCTTTTATAAGATTAATCCTCAATTATAAGATTTCCTTATGTTTATCCACACCACAGTTAAAATTCTTTTAGCACAAAGGTTCTAGCGGAATAAGCATGTAAAAAGTGCTCCCCAACTCCAAAAAGCACGCCCATGGAGGTCAACGTGTTTTAACCGTTTTTCACGATTCGAAGATGAAAGATATTTTTTTGTATAAAATTTTCAAATTGCTGTTAAGTAATAAAAAATAATAAGAGATTTAAAAATTGGTACACTTGATTTTTCTTGGGTCAACTTGAGAGTTGATGGTTTCTTTTTTAATATTATTTAGATTTTTGCTATTTTTACGGAGTTTTTGATAGTTTTATACACTACAGGCGATGATTAGTGACTTTTGTTGGTTAAATAAATTATTTTAGATAACTTAAAATGATAGAAAGCCACGGAGGGTATTATAGGATCTTTTTACCAATTTTTTCACATATTTTCTTAATTATTCGAGTCTTACAGAAAAAAAAATAAGTAATCCAAGGTTTATAGGTACGTGATTCGTCAAAAAAGGCCAAAAAATGGCTAAAAATACGTTTTTTAATTTTTTTTTATAGGTTCCACTAAAAATTAAGGTACTAAAATAAATAGGTATAATGGTTTCCATCAAAATACACATTCTCAAATTTTTCTAGCCTGAAACCTCATAAGGCTGATTATTAAGAGTAATTTAAAAATTTCGAACGCCTGAAAAAATTCATATTTTGCGCCAAAAGTACCCGAAAATTTTTTTTAGATTCTTCAAAAAACATCTTTTATTTCCATCCAGAATCGTGAAAATCAAACAACACGTTTTTTTGACCTGCAGGGCGTGCTTTTTGGAGTTGGGGCTGAAATTTGCACGATCCTCATATTTTTTGATAATGGTAATTATAAAAATGTCCGAAAAAATTCCGAGCTGGGGCACTCTTTATCTGCCTATTCCGCTAGAGCCTTTCTGGATTCGAATCCTGTACGTATATATTTTAATATCTTACATTTCTTGCATTAAAAGCGGATATTTTTCAGTTTTAAAGTCCGCACTCGATCTAAAAAAGTCTACTTTACGTCCTTGGTACACTATGTACCATTTTAGTAAATTTATGTTATTTTTAATTATTCTAAAAGTAGTTTATTATATTTATTTTTGTGTCATTTTAATGTAGTGGAGCAAAACAACCTAAATTTTGTGCAAAAATGTTCAAGTGAAGGTAATTATATGCATGTAAAAAAACATGTAAGCCCATTTAAAAAAAAAATCATGTAAAATATCCTATAAGAGTTCGCAGAAGACCAAAATTCTGAAATTATGAGTATTCTATATAAGTGCATCCAATTTAATAAAAATAATTAAAGAAAATCTTTACCTCAGAGAACTGGGAATCAAATGGAAATTTTCAGATAAGACGAGCAAAATCTAGATTATCATTCAGAGCATAAAAAATAATAAATTTAAAAAAAAACTGCTTTACATAACGGGAAAGTTGAAAAAAATTGATTGAAAATCTGGTCTTTCTGTACTTATACTCATAAACTCATATGTTTCTACTTATATGCAATAAGCATAAGAAGCAATCATCTTGGACTTTTTAAACAGTTCTCGTCAAGTAAGAGGTCTAATTTTATTTTTAAATAAACGCCTTTTTTACTCTAAATGACAGTGCAAGTTTCGTGCGTCTTACTTGCAATTTTAATGGAAGCAAGTGTTGGGGTCCTCTTTTGTTTTTTAACGTTAAACATACACTATGCAAAAAAGTAAAGTATCAAAAAATTGCATCGATAATTATTCAACTTTGAAGGATGATTACTCAACTTCAGATCAACGTAGCGGAGTTTTTTTTTTAAACTGAAGCTTGTAATCTCGACCTTTTGACCCACTTGTTACATTCTCGATTAGATGCAATTCCAGAACACGTGGCTTTAAAATTCAAAATAAAAGTTTAACTCTTCCTCTTTCATTAAAAAAAAGAGCTCTCTACGATTTTTTCTTGCAATTGTATGACGTTTTGAAATGATCTTTGAATTAACACTATTTTACCACGTTTTTATTAACTTTCTTGTTTGTCTATCTGTCCGGTGGAATTTTGCAATCGATTTTTCATGTACTTCACGACAAATTGCAAATGCAGCATTACCAGGACCCCAAATCAGTAATCAAACGGTAAGTAATTGTGTATATAAGGAATAACTTAAATCTCGGGTTCGTGCAGGTGTGCCAATGCTCAATGTGGATCATTGTGGAAATTAATTAAGATGCGCAAGAGATCACGTTAACTGGACAATGCAGCAATGTAAAAAAGTTTTGTTTACGGATGAATGACGGATTTCTCTGTTCGGCAATGATGGTCGTACTCGGGTTTGGCGTCGCATATAATAGGTTTCACCATCGCACGAATTTAGTAGTTTTGCTACTACCGAGTATAACTGCAGTACGCTATATAGCTGACGTGGTTAGACCGCAAGTCTTGCCTCTGCATCACCAGATAGGTAAAGGTTTTCTTTTAATGCATGACAATGCACGGCCTCATACTGCTGCGCTAAGGTGTGTCTTCACGTACAATCGCAAATAAAACCAACGCGGTTTAGATTTAAATTACTTGAAAATAGTATGGCTAGCGCTTTAAAATTTTAAGTATAATATGTATGGCACTGTTTTCAATAACATATTAGTTTTTTATCAAAATTTAAAGAAACATTTTACAATAAGCAATAAAAACGTTGCTTTCGTCGCATTTTGGTATCGGAATCACGTGTTAAATATGTAAGCTTAGACGCTTCATTTCTTCGTTTCTCTATGGTAAAAATTGTTGAAATTTTAACAGCATATGTACGTTGCAATTCTTAACACGTAGTTAAAAGTTCAAATAAATCCTCGAAAATCTATCAGCTGGATCAACCGGTTGAGATTTCAAGCTTTAATTTAAACAAAAAAAGCTCCTCTATGTTCTTCAAAGTTGAGCAATTTTCTGTGCAATTTTGTAGATTATATACTTTTTTTGCGTCGTGTATATATTTTTAAAAACGAATACCTATTTGTTGTGCTAATCAAAATACTTGAATAATAGTTATTTCATATTTATCACAAACCTGACAATTCCACAGTGGACTTTTGCAAAGCGTTACGACGGAGAAATTTTGTGGTCGGTTCATCCATGTAAGACAAACTTCCGTCGGTGATACCCAAGAGGCAGTGGTAAAGTAGTGTTCACTAAAAAAATATATTTTATTCACAGTGATGTATTTTAAGATTGCAATATTCACTTTTTAAGCAAAACTATCAAAGATTCGTATTGCCTTCTACTTAATTGTACATCATTTAAATAATAATATTTTAAATATATTTATTTCAGAAATAAATAAATAAAATCCTGCATGCATTTTTGAAGCCGTCCCAGCCGAAAATCTATTGTGTGCTGTTTTAGTTCTATCGATATCAGTCATCAGCGTTATATTAGCATTTTGCATGTTACAAGCTTATCGGAAATTACACTAAACTATTATCAGCTCTAAGGTATAAAATATTTACACCAAAAATAAAACTTTCAATGTCTCGAATCTGGTATATATTGTAAAATTTTAAATTAATAAGAGCATATCTGTAGTATAAGATGCCACACAACTAATAACACGGCTTATTGTCACAAATATTTGCTCGCCATTTAAGAAAACGATTGATTTTTTTTAATTCCTTAAACATTATTACGAAAACAATTATAAAGCCTTTTTATATGCATTTATATGCATTGAGCGAAGAGCACGTGAACAAATTAATGTACACCAGTGCGCATTGGTGTGAATTTAGAACACGCACACACATGTATGTACGTCAAATACCGCGCAAACGTGTATGGTGTATACTGTGTGTATGGAGGTATTGAGCGATATTATTTAATTCAAATTACATTTTTATAGTTTAAGTATATAAAAATTTCCGGTACGACCTACGGTGTTTAATATATTATACATTCGAAGCCGGATGAATAAACTCACACATGCTCGATGATAGGTGGCGGTTTCACTACCTTCGTTTGTATATTCTTGGGATCAGCTAAGTCGGCTACGTACAGTGTTACCGATGGGTTAGGAGTGTCCGGCTATAAAGTTAGATAATGTTAGTAATTTTCACTACGCCTTTGTATCATAAAAATATAACCACAGGGATGTTTGCCTTTTTACTATTGTATATTTTTGATACACTACTGAGAGACATGTAGATGATCTTTTACATGTATTGTAGGTAACTAGCAAGATTTGCTGTGTTAAAACTATAATTTCAACAACTTTTTTCTTAACATATTCACGACAGTTATAGTGAGGTTATCGTTCCTTTGATTGCATAATTTTTTTTCTGTCCTTTTTATACAAAAAATCGCTAAGTGCACAATACATGAATCTATATACATATCTTCCTATATTATATAGTTGTAAGAGACCACTTTAAGACTTCATCTCCCTCGCCCCCCTCAAATCCCTCCTCATCCCCCCTTACCATCATATAGTTATAAGAAAAATTTTTACGCATCATCAACCCCTTATGCAATTATTAATTCTAAACGTTAAAAAAACTAAATGATCGAAATGATTGACAACATCGACAAACTTGAATATTCGCAATATTGCTAATCGTTTTGCTAAAGAATTAGAAGGAGATAATTAATAGAAAAGGTGACGATCAGGCTTTTTGTAAAGTAGTAAAAATTAGTAGTGTTAATGAACAAAATTCTGAAATTTATAACAAAATTACTATATTTATTAAAAATTGAAGCTGAAATGATTACTGGTGAAAAAATTGGTAATAATTTTTTTATACCAAGTATTTATATACCAAATACCAAATACCACTTAAGGTAGTCCTTTCCTAATTGAACTAATCAAAATAAATCTCAAATAAAAAAAGTACTTATATTATTTATTTACGATTTTTGCTAAAATAAAAGTAGTAATTGATGTAATTGGTGGTACAATTTGATTTTCAAGTATTATTTATGCAATGTAGTATTTCTAAAAATGAGCAAGGGGCAACGTCGAATTTTGAGACTCGCCATATCAGGTTATGAGTGAGGGCAATTGATGTTCATTTGCTTGTGCTACCCGCGTCGGTATGCACGTTGCTGTAAATGTACAGTAAATAAATAGTGCAAATATAGGATCGATCATGATCAAGCAGTTGCGACAAAAAAAAAAAACGGCCGCTTTGTTAAAGCGAAAGTATTGAAAAATCATCTCAGAAAAAAAGAATTTTTAACCAAAAAACAAGAACAATGACAAAACTTGAAATCGAAATATGTTTAAGGATTTTCCAACGCCCACTCTCTTTTAAAATAACGCGCGACGGCCATGTTTATATGCGACGTTGACATGTTTTCGAGACACGAATTTATGTAAAAAAATATGCTCGACTTCTTCTTCTAACGGATATTTCTCTCGTCTTAAACGGGCGAGTTTAGTCGAACTTGAAATATGTTAATCTACAGTTATAAATTTACTTTCTAAGTTTAATACTGAAGCTATCGTTCCTTTTTATTGTTCTATAAGGTGAAAATGAAAGGCTCAATCCATCATCATGGAACGTAAAACAATTTTTTCTCCAATCTCTTTATTGCAACGTTTCGAGGGTGTACATACTTATACCCTCCTCTTCAGGCTGATAACATGTTTACAAAATTAATTCTTTACAATAAATATTAAAAATAAAATTAAAAAAAAATTAAAAGTATTAAAGCACTTAAGGAACCGGTAAAACAGCGTATCTTATAAGACTTAAAACTAATGCATAATTAAGACTGTTGTTAACGTACAACACCACCCATGAAAACGTTTATCTGTTACTGCAAAATACGAAAAAATTTTTTTTTTTAAAAGTTAAAATAGAAAACAAAAGTTAATTTAAAATTTGACTCCCCGCGTTTAAAATAATTATGAGATGATCAGCACTCTTATCAAATTTACCTTTTAATCTTTATAACAAACAATTTCCAATAGTATTAGCTTTCGTGATAACAATTAATAAATCTCAAGGGTAAAAATTCGATGCAATAGGATTATATATAAAACGACCTTTATTTTTATATGGCAGCTATATCATTATCAAGTTGTAAACATTTTAATAATATTTACATTCAAAACGAATTAGAAACTAAATCAGTAATTCATAATATAGTTTGGAAAGAAATTTTAGATTATCAATAAAAGAATGACAATAAGTAATAATAATAAATCAATAATATCGATATATAAAAAATGAATAATAAATCTAAAAATATTTACTTATTATAATTATATAAATATTTATTATTTAGTAATTTTAAATTCTATATTAATGAAATTATTTGAAAAATATAAAAAAGCATTTTCAG
>UELV01000217.1:0-10283 GCA_900490015.1 Megastigmus stigmatizans
ACATGAGGTTCATATATATATATATATATATACATGAACTTCATCACTTATAATATGTTTCATATGTACTTTTTATAATATAATAGGGAGCTAGTAACATGGCAAAATGTTTTACTAGATATTCATGATAATAATAAAAACAATAATAATACACAATAATACGTTCATAAAAAAAAATGGTTTTAAACTACACTTAATTTTGCAATTTTCTACTTTCTGAAAATTATATTTTCTTTTTAATATCAGAAACCATATTAATTTACAAATTTAAAAAAAATTAGCATTGATTTATAAACATTAATAAAAGATAGAGATCCCTTGTGACTGTCACTCTTTCGTGATTCGTCCGAAAAAAGGCTAGGTCAACATTGCAGTGCGTGCAGCCTCTTCCATCGGACTTCTGCAGTGCTCGAGGTTCGACTATATACCAAAATTAAGAATTTGATATACTATATACTAAAATTTAATAAAATATGAATTTGTCTCCCTGTCACTATACGGTATAGTAATTATTCATAAAATTATTGCAATTTTTACTTATAAATTTCAATCCGTGCACATAATTTTTAGCTAATCACACTGTTATGGAATTTTCTAAAGTTTGGTGTACATATAGCAACGATTGCGCTATTAAATATTGCGATTTGCTTGATAATAATAATTATTATAATACGCTAAACAATATATCCAAACTTTTGTTGAAAAGACAATAATTTAAAATGTAATATAACTGTTTTAATAATGTAAGATTCTGTAAATTTTCCATGCAGAGTATTCGAATGGGTGATAGTAATTTATTAACGCCCTGCAAAGTAAGTTGATCCATCGTTATTGGGATCTATGATCTATTGACGCCCCCATGTTATAGATCGCAATACGTGAATTCAATTATTTATACAGACTGCTCGGATATGTTTATAACTGAAACCAAAAGTGTTTCAGCTTATAGAAACAATTGTCTATGCACAGCATGTGTTTTATTATATATTTTATTAATTCATTTCAAATAAATATTCCTTTTTTTATCCTTCCATTTTTTATTTACAATTTTAAATATAAATATAATATTTGGCTTAAAAGGTTATCATGCATCTTTAGGTGTTTTCAAACAAGAAAAGAATATTCAGATTGTTTTGTACATTGAAAGTGACTCTGCATAGAGCAGGAGTTGGGTTAAAATTTTGATAAATATATTAGATAAATAAGTGAATAAAGTAATTTCGATTTTTAGACATACAATGTGAATAGAATGATTTTATTTGGTTGAAGGAATCCTAAAAATTTACACAGTTTACAGAAATTTTTTTTATACTCTTAATTAAAATATTCATTTGTGCCAAACGAGCTGTTCTTTAAGAAGGTTCTATTATACATAGTCACTGCGAAAAAGAGAGAGACAGAGAAAAACGTGCGACCACTGCTCTAATTCCATACAGTTTAAAAATGTCATTACTCAAAAAATTGATGAAAATGAGCAAAAAAATTTATCAATACTCTTGAATCTATGTACAAACATGTTGTATTATTTAAACAACTTCGAAGTACCACGACCACAACTACGAAAAAATGTAAAATAAAATCGCGAATATTTATATTTTATGAATGTTTGTTATGAATTTTCGAAAATTGAAACACTTCATATTTAGTTTTATTCATTAGATACTAAAGTAGATGTTCACAAAGTTTGAAATGATAATATTCAACCGAAAATATATTCAAGGTTATTGAGAAAATAATACATCGACCTGGGTGAAATTCTTTCTTATTTCTCAATTCTTTCGAGGTTAAGTCAATAACCCAATAACCCTCGAAAATACGTAATTGAAGCGTTCTTAGGAAGAAGGATACTTCTCGAAATATGATTTTTTTCCGATTACCTATTTTTTTTAATGTACTAAGTTTAAGTCACCTGTATACTAAAAAAATATCATTATGATACCTTAAAATTTAACAGAAATACGGCGATTAATCGAAAAAGGGCATATTACAAGAAGTGCGTTTTCTCCATTTAAAATTTAAACTATTAAAAGATCATACGATTAGGGAATATAAAAGGTTTTTATAATTATTATAAAAACCACAAATAATTTGTAGAATATTCTATCTCCTTTTTTAAATAAATTAATATATCTGTACAGCCTTAATAAATATGGTTCGTTAATTTTGTATCAAACATTGAAAATAAATCTTTAAAACATATCTGATTTAATTTTTTTTTCAATTTTAAAATTTTTTCGATACTTTAATAATAATTTTATCTGAATATTAACCGATAAATTGAAAAGTGATAACTTTTCACGACTTCTTTCAGTCTCTTTAAAATTTTATCCAAAAATGTAAAATTGTTTTTTTTTTTTGACTCTTTTAAGTTTAGACAAGTAATTCTATGATTTCTATTATAATCTAAGTATTTATCAAAGCGATAGTTCTATTTTATAAGCAATTAAAATCTTTAAACCCAATTTTCTCAAAAAATACTTTTTCGAGATGTGCCCTTCTTCCTAAGAACGTTTCAATTGCATGAATACGCCGAAAAAATGAAAAATGAAAACATTTATTTCTCTGCTTCAAGCTAGCCTTCTGAAACTAGGTGTGGATGCTTTTTTTGTAAAACTTAACCTGTGTACAAAATTTCATCATTTCTTTACCGTTATTTCTATTCACTATAGAACCTCCTTAAATCGAAAAGTCCTGTCGTAATCAACAGGAAATAAAATATTCTTCATAAATTAAATATAATAATTTTTAACTTCACTCTTCAATTTCAAAGAAAAACATAAAATATTCCCTGTAAGAGCATTCGTAATAAGTGGAATAAATAGATGCAACGATTCTGTACATATCCATTGCACTGTATCTATTTACATGTAAGTAGATATACATCTGCGAGGATGTCAAGACACGTCTCAGTGAGTATCTACTTACAGTTGTGCATTATGAATTTTGATCTAATGTTTCTTGACTTTCTCCCGTCTGAAAATGATGAAATCACAAGCTGAACAACCAACTTACAGATTTGGGTGATTGGTTTCTTGCAGGAAAATTTTTTCTACCTACTTGAAATAATTATTTCTTTTACTGTAACATAATATTAATTCACGAACAAAATTAATTTGATCAAGTTAGCGAAAGACATTTCAGCTAAGTAATTCGCTAGTTCAATCATAATATAAGCTACATCATCGATATTCCGAGCTCGATCGAATAATTTTCACAATAATGATTCGTCTTAGATATAAAACAATTACTAGTTTATCAACACTGTAGTCGCAGCTATAGCGATCTTCTTTCCCCGCGTCAATTATTATTTATTTATGAATCAGCATTTAAATGTTAAATAATGATAAAAAGAAATATATTAACTAATATATTATGTAAAGAATATTACATCTCAATGAGCTATTGTAGCTGCTGCATACTATATTTTCTAGTATATCAAGACCTTATTAAGTCTCAGATTATGAATATACATGAAAATCTACCAGTTTCAAAGCCATGATTTCTAATCTGAAAACCGATCAGCGAGTCGATTCTTTGCATGTGATTCGGTGCTATGCGTCAACCGTATGCGTCATGTCTGCGCTAATGTCTGCATGTGTGTGCCAGGTGTTTTAGTTTGCTCGTGAATTTCGACGGTTAGACAAGTCTAATTTGGAATTTTGAACGGAGGTCCGGCGTGCGAAAATTCGCGCTGGAAATGCATTTTGCACCAACTATTCCGTGGAGAGAAAGTCGGCGGAGGGAGGCGTGGGACGGGAGGGGGTAGTTATAATCGTTGCGTCGTTCGCTCTCGCGTTCCGCACATCGTTCGAATCCTTTGAGTCGATGACGGTGATTTTTTCACCCCACTTCCCTTCAAAGCCTCGCCTTTTGTGCCAGTATTTGCGGAACAATGCCGTATTAATTTACCTTGACATAGTCGACGAAAGACGTAACAGTGTTATTTTATTTCGATATGAAAAATAATGCCACTACATATAAAGATCAAGAATGTCAATCAAATATTATAGGAGACTTCAATGAATCATCAAAAACTTTTGTTTGCAACAGATTTATTTACAATAACAGTGTTTGTGATGCTGAAATTCAAACAGACATAGTGGAAATTTCATCTATTAAAGTTATTCCGAATCGAAAAAAATACAAAGATAAACAATATGGTACTCCGGAAAAAACTTTAATGGTATTTCATCAGTGTGCATTGATGAACAACTTGCAGATCTTGTGGATGTGAATTTTGCCACTTTCAATTTTCTATTAAAAAGAACTGATGCAGTACTATGGCATTGTTTCATGTCTTGACAAAAAAGTCACTACCGTGGTGTGCGAAACCGTAGATAAACAAATGAATTATTTTTTTTTTAAGCTATGCGAGCTTGAAGAATATATGAAACTAAATGTAAATCTCCGCGGAAAATTGGTTAGCTATTCATTGGAATTTACAGTGTAAGATAAAGTTTAAAAATGTCATTATCGTGGCCGTAGCTACTTTTTTGACACTATCTCTCTCGCTCTCGTGATACCAGTGAAACGCTCAATTTCCTCAATCAATCATTAATTCTCAAGTTAATCCATTAAATTCAATTGGGTCTCTATGATTCAATTTGTTTAATCCAATATATAAGTAATTATTAAATTCAAATTTATAATAATCAATTAGGATACTTAACGAGGCGTAGCGTCGCACTTCTCGCGTAAGAGTCACCACCAAAACTAAGCTATTGGGCCTCTACGAGTTAATTTATTAAATTCAATTTATAAATAATCATTCGTATCTATACTTAACGAGGCGTGGCGTCGCTCTTTTCGCAAGAGTCACCACCAAAATCAACCAATAAGGCCTCTACGAGTTAATTTATTAAATTCAAATTATAAATAATCATTAGTATACTTCACGAGGCTTGGAGAAGCTCTTTCCGTGAGAGTCACCATAAAACCAAGCAATTGGGCCTCTACGAGTTGATTTATTAAAGCAATTACTTTATTACTTCAATATTTTAATTTTATTTATAATAATCAATGCACTTCTATCATAAATCAATAAATAACTAAATTTAACTTCATATTATTTAACTAATAGAATGGGCCCCTGAAGATTCCCCTGAGAAAATTAGTATTCGCTTCGAGCATGCATGCTGCACCCTTCGTCAATGTGCTTTCACAGTAAAACGTTTATAAAGGATCTTTAAACTTTAATCTAAATGTATTAAGTTCCGCTGAAAATAGTAGCAATAATTATGAAATATATAGTTGAGTCGTATGAGCAAGCAAATTTAGCTAAATGAGACGCGCTCGGCAATAGCTGGAAAATTTCTATTCTCGTATGCAAAACGTGCACTATGAATTACCCTGATGGACCAAAATGTTATTGTATTTCAATCAAGTTATTCGTGGATATTCCTTAAACATATAAGGAAACTTGTATATACGTTAAGAAAAGTCATTTCCTGCACTGCATTGGGTGTGCTCTTAGCGACACTTACAGACTTGAGAGTGCATCCAGCTTCTTTTCACCTAATTAAAGAAATGATAAGTTCTGACAGTAGCGTTTTGAAATATTGAATTATGATTAGCGTAACTTATGAACTTGAGCGCACCTTCAATTTTATTGCAAATCTTAGAAGAATCGTTCGTTCAAATTTGGAGCACAGCCTTCCTTGCAATAACACTCAATCTGTACAAAGTAATTATTTTTAAGTACCTTTATAAAGAAGAATGCCTATACGAGATAAAAATAAAAAAAAAATCTAAAGGGAGCGTATGAAACCTATACGGGCCCCCTTATCTGAAAGGAAAGTAGATAAAAATTCGATTAAAAATAAGGTCTTTCTATACTCGTCTGTTTCTACTTATATGTATTAAGCCTATAGAGAATAATCAACTCGATCTTATTTAAACTATTCCCCTTCAAGCATGGGGGTTAATTTTTTTTTATTATACGTTTTTTTATACCCTAAACGATAATGCAAGTTACATATGTTGCCCTTCATGCACCTGCATGCATGAGGGTACATGCGGGGCTACCTTCAAACACGCGGCGAGAGCAGGCCTACCTTTATTCACGAGGGCACAGAGCGTCTACCTTCTTGCGCGATAGAGTTCATTTGTGAATGCAGGCTAACCTCTGTCTCGCGTCTGCCTTTTTTTATAATAGTTGACTCTCGCTATTTTGTAATAAGTAGAATGTCAGTAACAATGGTATCGAATAGAAACTTGATGTTGTTACTAAATAACGATGTTCCAATGGAGTTAATTTTACGCAATATAAAAAAAGTTTCAAACCCATGAAATTAATAAAGATAGACACTGTTATGGCGAATATCATCATCTTTTTCCAGTGATAAAAAATATGCTGACAAATTTAGGCAATATCTCAGGATGATTATGGAAACTTTTAATTATTTATTACTGAAAACCGAAGGGACATTAACCAAGGATTGGTGTAACTTCCATTCACAGTCAATCCTTGCAGAAGAACGAATAGTTCTTACACTAAGGTAATAATAGTTTCATTAAACATTATTAATACACGTATATCTATAAAAATAAATCTATCATCTGAAACGATTGTATCCACTACACTACACTTAGAATACACATTTTATAGGTTTCTTGCAACAGGGAGCTCATACAGTCAGTTATCATTTTCATTTAGAATGGGTATTACTACTGTTTCTACAATAATTCAAGAAGCTATGAGTGTCATATGGAACTGCTTTCACCCTATACATATGGTAATACCAACCAAAGAGAAACTTTTAAATATTGCTCAACCATTCTTTAACAAATAGCAATTTCCCCACTGCCTTGGTGCAATGGATGGACGTCACATTAGAATAAGAAAACCAACTCATTCTGGCTCCTTATTTTATAATTATAAAAAATTCTTCGCGAGACGCGAGACAGAGGTTAACCTGTATTCACAAATGAACGCTATTGCGCATGAAGGTAGACGCTCTGTGCCCTTGTAAATGAAGGTAGGCCTGCTCTCCCAGCGTATTTGAAGATAGCCCCACATTTACCCTCATACATGCACGGGCATGAAGGTAACCAAGCGTACCCTGATGCATATACGTGCATGAAGGTAACCCCACATGTATCTTCATGCATGCACGTGCGTGAAGGTAACCCCGCATGTACTCTCACATGAACGTGCATGAATGTAGCTATTCGTGTCCGCTCGGAGTTCTTGCTCGTAAAGGCATCCCCGGTCTCGCCTCGAGCGCAAATGTGTCGGTGCGTACATTTAGGATGGAGCACACACGTGCATCCATATGGTGTTTCTTCGCGTGTGCCTGTAACGTTAAACTCTCTTTACAACAGTAGTTTAAATAAATAGTTTTACGCATATATTAAAAGGAGGTTTCCCATACCAGCCTCGAATAAAATTGCTAGGGCAACGTATGTAACTTGCACTATTGTTTAGGGTATAAAAAAACGTTTAAATAAAAAAAAATTAACCCCCATATTTGAAGGGAAATAGTTTAAAAAAGATCGAGTAAAATGAAGGCTATATTTATTATATATTATATAAATGCAAGTGCAAATGTTTGTAAGGGGTATGATGATTTGTGATTTATTTATTTATTCAGTAATAGAATGGAAGTTGGTTAATTGAAGTTCATCGCATTGAGACATTTTTAAAAGAAATAATACTAAAAAGTGCTGAAATAATACTGAAAATCTGCTTGAAAAAGCGTCCTTTTACAGGACAAGATATATATAATTTTTAAAAAGTCTAGTGTGAAAATTGATATTAACAATTAAGTATATTTACTAAAAACCACTAAATAATATTCTGATTTTATATGATAAGATAGTTCAATCTTACATGTATTAGATATATTCATTTTTTAAAGGTAAGTATTGTTTTAAAAGTTAATACAAGTGTTAATTGTCAAAAAGACCAAAAATATAAATTACCAAAAAATTTAAAAAGATTTGTATTTTTTTAAAAATAATATAATAGAACAACATTTTCATGTATAATCTTAATTATTTTATGTTTAAATGTGTACAATAAAATGCATTAAAACATGCAATAGTCATAATAATGTAAATTAATAATAATTTATTCTCCTGCTTCTTCCATCTCATCTTCATTTTCAATTTTATCCGCAATAGTAGGTGGTTATAGATTGACCAGAACGCAGTACATGTGTAACATATCATCGATGCAATGGAATAGCTTTGCTGGAATTTTGTTTGAAATTTTATACGTTCTAAATCTTTGCACAATTAATTCTTTCAACAAGGATTCGCGTTCAAGCAATATTATAAGTTTGCTCAGTTTGTTCATTTATAAATTCACTCTTTTTTCCAAAAATGGTGGCATAACGACCATGATTTTTTACCCCTTTCATCGGCAATTATTTGAACCTCTGAAAATGCTTGTTTGATAAAATAACATCACCATCTTCTAATAAATCTATCAGACTCAATTATTATTTGGGAGTCACTTTTTCTGTCACCAGTTAATTTTGACTTGAATGTAATGAATTCACCAGGAGTTATACCAATAAGCACTTTTGCCGTAACACCTTTTTTGTAGTTTGAGAAACAGAATACTTTATTCTCTACGGATGCAGGAATTGCAATCCTGAATTTAATCTATGATCACTCGAGTGCTATCGAAGTCTGCATGAAAGCTTATTGGTATTGTCTCTTGCACAACGTCTTTAGTAGGCCAAAATACTAAACGTACGGTCGTATAAGCTAGCTCTGATAAGCGAGTAAGAAATATCTTTGCAATTGTTGTCCGATGAACACAAAGTATAACATTCAACGCTGAAAATGTTCAAACTGTTTTCATTTGCGTCAAACAAATAAAAAGTTTATTTTCTTATGATACTTTAGAATGTTCAGATACATTCGAAAGTCTTTTTAACAAAAATTTAAAATTGTCATATGTCACTCTTTCTGAGTAGTAACTTTTATTAATCCTTTGCATGTTAAAACTTCTGATTGTGTTTGAGCATCACGAAAAGAATTATAAATATACCTGTTGCAAATAAAGGGACTGAAGATCTTTCGACACTAATAAAAATATTTGCTTGACATGTTTGACCCGTGTACGATGTTTTCAAGCCGAGCTATCGCAATTTTAAAAAGAAAATTTCAGTGATATCCATAGACGTTTACGAGAATTTGTAAATTTGCGAATTTAATGTTGATCCATTTTCAAATGCGATATCTCCGTTTATATGAATCGTAAAATGGCGAATAAAAAGTGAAATTGAAGCTTGAAAGATAAATTTTTCAATGGCACTGGTAAAATTAGTAGGAAAAAATTTGCACCTTTTCAAAAACCACGGCTGCGAGGGATAACGAGTGTTTTAGTTGGTTGACAAAACACTATTTCGAATATTTAAAATGCAAAGTCTTCAAAGGTTTTAAATAGTAGATAATATAATAGCTACATTTTAACTAATTTGCTGTCATTTAGCAAGACTTATTCGAACTCAAATTATGGAATTATCGAAAAAGAATCACAGAAAATCTTGCAGTTTTTTCGAAAATTATACTATGACATTACCAAATCGACCCTTAGAGTAATTTTGATGTCAGTAGTTGAAAGATCGGGCATTAAACTATTGAAAATATTATATTTCGAATTCTTTTTAAGATATTTATATAAAAAGTCGCAACTTCGAATTCATAAATGTAAGTGGTATATTCCTAAAATCATCCAAAAAAGTGTGCTACATAACTTATTTTACTTGCAGACTATATTTTGCGTGTATTGGATCGCACATAGAACTAAAAGAATCAATTACGGAAGGTGCATGCTTCGACGAAAACTTTGATATCACTAAAAAGTGCTGATTTTTTGGAAAATTGTTCATGTGTTATTTACTACTTGTTCTCGCAAATGCATGCACATATATGTATAACGTATGGGCAACAGAAGTGCACAAGGTGGTACTTGGGTGAGACGTGAATAATATTATCCACAAATATTTGATCTTTTATTAAATTTTACCGATACGTATCAACAGCTGAAATATTATTTTTCATAAACCAATCAAAACTCGCTACATACAGCAGTCTTCGAAAAATGGGAAGGCCCTTAAATCATCAGAGTCGAAATTCGGAATCGCGAAAACGAGAGCAGGAGAATAAAAGCCCTCGAAACTCAAGACTGAGTAACAACTCTCTTTTCGATCCCGAGCGGTTTTATGGCGAACCAATTTTTCCTACTCCCTTTCTTCTCTCTCTCTTTCTCTCTCTCTCTCTTTCTCTCTCTCTCTCTCTCTCTCTCTCTCTCTCTCTCTCTCTCTCTC
>UELV01000217.1:10303-44617 GCA_900490015.1 Megastigmus stigmatizans
TCTCTCTCTTTCACACACACACACACGCACACGCACACACATTTGAGATTAGATTTGCTGGCAAGTTGAGCTCGAAGAATTGTGTAATATAACAAAGTTATAATGTACTTGTTCGGCCAACTTTGTCAAATCGCGCGGACTTTAAAGTCAGCGCATTACCCCACTGCGGAGTCTACTATCTCACACGCAAAGCGGACGGGAGAGAGGCAGAGAGAAGTTAGTCCGCAACGATAATCGAGCAACACTTGTATTTCCGACGCGACGCTGACTAATATCACTTAAGACTTATGCGTACTACTAATCTTACTCCGTGTTTCGCTTGCTGCAATCATATTTTTATTCTCTTTCTATCTCGTTCTCTCGGTCTCAGTAGGTGTTGTTTTTGTTCAAATTAAGTTTTTGATGATTTTCACGGATTGTGGAGTAACCAATTATCACTGTGGATAAGTAGTTATTTTGAGAATCTAGTACGAAAAACCAATCTGTTTTGAAGAGAATTTTTTCGTTGCAAGCGCATTAGTTATGGTTATTTCGAGATAATAACGGGTTCTGTGTCTTATGCGTATGGGTCTATGCAAAGACTGTACAAATATTAGTCAGTTTTTTATAATTAGACCGAAAATCAACTTCTATTTAATTTAATTTGTTAAATCCTTATGGCATATTATGAGGTATTTAAAAATTAAAGAATAGTATCATCAAGTTCATGAGTCATGAACTTGTTTGAGCTGCACTTTGCGATCAAGTTTTCGTTAAAAAAATTAAATCTTATTGTCTGATACTAATAAAAAATATACTAATCCAAAGATCAGATATGACAACAAGGACTCGAACCCTAGCGTGGCAACGTTTACAATGAAACTTTGCTCTGTCCATAATCAAAGGGAGAAAAGGTTCAGACGACGTAACTGAAAGTTCGAGTTTTCAAGTGACGTCAGTGGTGGGTATTCTGTCGCTTACCGCATCCTTAAACTCTTCGTGTGGCGGACTTTTTTTAACCAGCCTCCAAGGCTGAGGCTTTATGTCGGCAGCGGACTTCAAAGTTTTTGGTCGGATCTCGGGCGCGAAAACGACCGCCGCCAGTCAGCGCGAAAACCAGGTAGGCGAAAGGTGCCTTTGATACTTTACGGCGCTATGGATGCTACGGATTCGTGACGTATCTTCGGAGATGTGGACCCAAAGGAGAAGCTACATGAATTGCAGTTGACAATTTCTATGTTTGACTGCTTAGAAAATAATTGGGGTGATTTGCTTTTGATATTATATGGAGATTGCTGAAAGCCATGAAAATGGTATGGAATATTTGTGATTTTGTAAGATTACTAATTTTACATAATAATGTTAACAACAATATTTTTAAAGACAATTTAGTTTTAAAGAGAAATAGATTTTATATTACGCACATTAAAGAATGTTGAAAGAAATATTTGATTGAAAATCAGTGCCTTGCTAAATTTGTCTGTATTTCTACTTCTATTTATTATGTGTAGATATGACAATCATGATTGGTCTTTCTTTTTAAATAAACAATAAGTTAAATTTTTGTAATTACAGGTCCTTCCGACACTAAACAATGATACGAGTTTCGTAGTTTCACTTTGCCATTTAAATGGGAGTCACTTTTGGGGTCCTCCTCACTTATGCGATTGAAAGTTAAAAAGGTTTTGTATCGTCCCATTAAGGACGCTGCAGAAATATTCATTTTCAGAAAGGTTTTACTCTTTTTTGAGCCTTAGTTTTGATTCCATGTGATAGATTCTATTTTCATGAAAATAATAACGGTATGAATTTAAATATTCTATAATATTATGACGTGAGCTAGAACGAGATTTCAAGCATGATCGTGGTTTCAGCTACCGTATTATGTATTTTAACACAAATCTTTTATCTTTATTAGCACCTGTCGTGGCAAGAATCCACACTGCTTTTTGTGCGAAGAGGCAGAAGGTGAGAAGTTGGACTGCCACCAGGCCGCGAGATCTGATGCGTGCCTGATTTCTAGGTAGATACTGGATCCGGTAAAGAAGAAACTGAGGTATAGCTGTCAAACGGAGATAAAAAAGACTGACCCACGATATACGGATAGTAAAAATTGGACAGTTTCTGCAACGACGAAGTATTGCTAACGTGTTCACATGTTACAAAAATCATGGACTGTGGATTTTCACTCTACTTCTTACCGTGCTTATCCGTACAAGAGTAGAGAGGGTTAGACGGTCGCGTGAGCAGAGCCGAAAGCCTTCATGGCTGGAAGTCTGTAAAAATATTTCCTGACTTTTAACCACCAAAATAATAATAATAATAATAACAATAATAAAAAGGTAGAAACATTCGAAATTTGTTAAGATTTTTACTTTATTTTATCACTAATAATCTTTAAATGTGTAAAGTTTTAACAGACAAAAATGATTGCTATGTTTGAAGAGAAATTAGAGACTAAGTTTGCAAGTGATTTCCATAAACAGAATACCTCATCGGGTTACCGCTTCCACTTTTAGCGCCACCTCACCCTACATGCTTATGCTAATTCGCCAATATCTATAAAATTATAATACATTCGAAAATTAATTGTATTAAAGTGATTATGGCTTTGATTAATAAATTAATTAATCATATGAAATATAATATACCATGACATGAAAGAATATCATGACTAAAAAATCGAAGTTTAACTAGATTGAATTCACAAACAATAAAATATCCTAATAGCTTTTATATTATACTTTGCAAACAGTTATTCGTGTTTAGTCAGATTTGTCATTATCGATGTCTATGTTAATTTGCAAAAGGAAAAATGAAAAGAACTTTTGGGAGAAGGTTTGGCGGATGCTAAAGTTTGTTAAAAAATAAAAAAAAGATAATTAGCATTCCTTTTATGACAAAAGCGCATGAAAATCCAAATCATTAATATTTTTTTATTCAAAGCGCACCATTTTATCAACGTAAAACTAAATACTTTGCAAAATAAAATAAAATAATTAAAATTAAATATTAAAAGAAATTAATGATAAAAACATCATAAAAATCTATAATTACTTAGAGGCTCATAAGGCTAATAAATTGTGACTTCACCTGTCTCAAACTCCTGCCTTCATTTTTGCCGGGAAAGTTCGGAAAATAGAAAATTGTCGTGAGAGCGCGAAAGTAAGACGCATACGCGCGCGGACTGACTAGAGAAGAAAAAAGAGGAAGAAGGTGGACTAGGTAAAAAAAACGCGGCTAGAAGCGACGCTTGAAGTGGTAAGGAAAGACTCGTGGCCTAGAGAGAAAGAGAAACGAAACGCGTGTATGAAGATTGCGAGAGAAGACGAACTGACCCGAACGTCTTTTTTTCCTGCTTTACCCTTGTTACGCTGGAGCTGAAGAAAAATTTTTCCGGCTCTGCATTTTCTCTCTTTCCCTCTTGCTGTGAAGCATACATTTTTTCCTTCGCTATTCCGTCTCTATAACAGTTTAACTTAAAATCTTTTTACTACTTCTTTTTTCTTACTCTAGTTTACAACATTCTTGAATTACGAGTTTTTGAACTAAATACATCTTCGTTTATTTATTTTAAGATACTATAAGAAGCGGAGAGAATGTCTAGATTGATACAATCTTAACTCTTTCATTGTTTTTTATAAAATTATATTAGATGTACAATTTGAAACATGGGATCATTAATAATCTAACAAATTTGTTATTTTTTGGCTAATTTATTTACCTAATTATAACGAAAATACAATAATATATCTTGTTTTACATATGCTTGGAAAAAAAAAAATTATTGTAAATATTCTAATACCATGCCTTCTTTTAAAGTGCATTACGATTTTTAATGATAATGCCAAGTTGTGTAATTAATTTGTGCACACCTCACACAAAAAAAAATGCTAAGGACATGTATTAAGTGATAAAGTCACGCATCGGTTCTTCTTGGCCTTGGGTGCGTGCGTTAGCTTCAGCAATTAACCTCTGTTGAAACCCCTTGTTCACTCCATACCACCTCCTGGCGACAGTGCAGAATTCGGATCATGTCTTCCATTTGTCGTGACGATTTCTTTACCAAATGGCCGCATCACCTGCTAGAAACTCTGACAGAGAGGATAAAAGCTCCTCCTCTGTCAGATCAGCGAGCACCCAACACTCTTCTACTCAGGTGAGAAAGACATCAATACTTTGATCCTTTTCCCCCGAGAATCGAACTTGCCATCTTCTTACGATTTAGCCTACGTCTCGACCTGCGTGTCGTGTCTGTGTGCTGGTTCCAGAAATAAATCGGGTATTGAATCTGAGCCTATCACTAGCACTCAGATCCATCGTTTCTTTGCTATTTCTCTCTGGTACGTAAGCACCTGAAAGATTCCCCCTGTCCCAGGCTGTGCCTACACCAGTAGCATTTGAAACATTTTGCGGTGGCCTGCGCGCCCGTGTCTCCTCCAATAGGCTACTATTTCCATGATAATATGTAAATGTATCCTGGAAATTTATCTCAGGTTGCCTATTTGAGACTTTTTCAGCCTGCATCTCCGGATGTAGGCCAAAACCAGTGGCGTTTGGTCTCAGTGAACCTCTGCCTTCTAGTCTCGTACTAGAAGCTATTCGGAGCTCTTTCCTCCCCTGGTTCACCCTGAACTCTGGCGCTGTCGGCCTCAGCTTGCACGCGCATGGAGTTTTTGCTGCTCCTTTCAACGCTGTGCAGCGACGAGAAATCTCCGAGACCCTCTCTTGAGCAATCTCATCTGCTCTTTTATCTCGGAGAATATCATCATGATGTCCCCCGCTTGAGGTCTTGTGAAGACCATTGGAGGTGTTGCTTCTTCCACCTCGTCACCCGTAGCGGACCCATCCGTCACGCTATCGGTGTCGCTCTCCCTAGTCGGCCTTTCTGTCTGCTCGACCGGGACCTGCTCCGTGACCGAGCTCTTCTCTTAAAGCTCCCGCTCCAGCTGCGGCGCGTTGAGCCTGTACAGCTGCCCTGTTCGCTCCTCGTCGCTGGATTTTACCACTGGATCCACTAGCAGCATTTGTAAGGGATGTAACCCCTCCTGATTTACATTTTCATCGTATATTGTGGACCCAGTCACTTCGAAGGCTTTTTCCTCGATGTAAGCTCGCCGCAGCTCTTCACGTTTCATTTGTACTTTGAGCTCATCTGATTCCTCAGATGGCTCAAAGTCGGCTGCCGAGTAGTCCGCCAACAACCATTTTTGTAACCTGCTCTTCTTTGCGAAGGGAAGACCCTGGTGGCTAAGCTGCAACTCCTTTAGCGCTTCCCCCAGGTTTCCTCTTCCATGCCGTAGCACCAGCCCTCCCAGTGCCTTCAGCGTCGAATCTGCCACTTCTTCTAAGGATTGACGCTGAATTTTCAAAATCACTCCTGATCTGGTGCTCGAATATCGAATTCTCGAGTTCGAATCTTACTCAGTGCACTAGATTTTGCTCTAGTGCACCTCTCCAGATCCGCTCGAGCAAGGATTCGACTTTTGCCGGGTTCGAATCTCAAACTCTCGAGTTCGAATCCTGCTTATACTCGAGCTGTATGGCTTCAAGTACACTAGCTTTACTTGCTAGTGCACTTTTCCGGGCTCTTCGGATGCACAGACTTCACTTAGTCTGTGCTTCCTTCCACAGGAATACTCTGGGTTCGAACTTCGACTCGCACAAGTTCGAACTCTTCTTTCGTTCGAACTTTTCTTTTTGTGCGCGTTCGAACCCCCTGTTTCTTCGCGTTTTTTCCACTTGAGGTCGCAGGTTCGAATCCTACTAGTAACGGGGCAGGATTTTAGGAAAATCGAGGCAAAAGTACACGGACGCGGGGCCAGAACCCACGACCTAAGGACCAAAGGCGCGCTCCTTAACACTGAGCCAACGTCGCACTGACCTCGACTCAGCTACAGATCCTACCGACTACTTGATGCCGGTATCACAGGGATCTACCATTCGCCGACTAGCTTCTCAAATCAGCGGCCGTTATAATATATAGTGAATAAAAATAGACAATAATATTTTTTATAATGATTCTATTGATTCAAAAGATTCCGAATTGAAATAAAGATTTTTCTTAAGATATATTTTTGCTTTAAATAATATTTTATACACTTTCTATTTTTGTAGATACTGTAAAAATTTTTTGTATCGTCGAAACAAAAACTATAAATATTTTTAGGAAATATAAACCACCATCTGTGAAAATGTTGATGTATTTTTTTTACTTTTAAGGAACATATGAGCTAGTCATTCATTTTCGAGGAAATACTTTTGTTTACATTAGTAATAAATATTCTTAATTAAATTAATGAAAAAATTAAATTTTGGTAATGAATAAATATATAGGAATTAAGTTAATGTATTAATTAAGTTTTTTTATTATTCGAAACAATCGTAAATTTTAGCCAGTGGTAGTTCTTTAAAAACAGTTTATTTTCCGTTAGATTAAAAAATTCAGTATTAAAATATATAAATTGAACTTTAGATAATTTTAAAATCGGTAAGGGTAAGTTTATTTAGCGTTACAATTGATTTAATTTAATAATACGATAGATACGTATAATGATGTGTTCACTTGTCGGTTCCTTTAAGCGGATCAAATAACGATTCTCCTTATTGTGAAACAGCAGCCATTCTTGCATCGAGTGAAAGTATAATAAGATTTTGCACGAATCGCATTATATTCTCCAGCTTTCAGTTGTGTAAGTATTAGCTTGTTTTGCTATGAAAGGCTTACTAAATTTTGCAGGATACTTTTTCCTGACGTGCAGCCAACTTGTCTGTTTATAGGTGGATTTCTTTATTTTCGATATTTTCTTATACTAAACCCAATATTATAATATGATGAACATTATAACACTTGTAGGAGAAATAATAAAATTTGATAGAAGGACTACAATAGGAGAGAGTAGGTAAGAGTAGTTGTAAAAAATTTTTGTCTGATTAAATACTCATGAGCATTGCAGCTAACTTTAATAATTATTATATTAATTAATTTAATTTTATTGGTACGCAGTGAAAAAATCCGAGTTAAACTGATAATGTAAATTGTTTGATTATGGTTTTTGATATATCTGCGTATTCTCTGAAGTCTCGGAGATAATTGCGTTTCAGTTTTACTAGCTTCGGTTAACATTTTATTGGAAAAGATACCTTAATCATTACTATATTAAAGTGTTACAATCATAATAGTGTATTAGTTACGAAATTCGGTTTGTAAATGAAAATTATAAAAATTTATATAAATCTTATATTTCTAAGGTGTACGAATTGATGCATGAAAAATATTATATATAAAGAAGTGTATGAGATATGATATGAAATATAATAAAGTATTATATTATTCATTAAAAAATTATATTTGACTTTTGAAGCGAAAAAACGTATAATAATGTGTTTGATTGTATCGATTGCAAAGTAAGAAATATTTTCAGAAAAGAACCACTAAAATGATTTTTTTCTAATATATGATAATTTAAAATGTAAATTGCGAATTTATTGATCAACGAACTATAATATTTATACTCGTAACTACTCTTGTATAAGGTGAACTGCTTAATATATGTACAGCTCCTTAAATCCTAACGCGATGAATAAAGGAGAATAAAAAATTAGTGTAATGAAGGATAATACGAAAAAGGGAAAAACTCTCAAATATTAGAATATTATGAATATGAAAAAGAAAAATTGAAAACTACGTTTCGACCCTAATTACTTGTTGGGCTGGTGGTACCTCTTACAAGAGTAGTTATGAGAATAAATATTATAGTTCGTTGACGATCCATAAATTCAGTTTATATTTAAAACCATTTGGAAACAATAGAGTCATATTCTCATTATGATAATTTTAAAGTAAAACAATTCTAATACAGAATATACTTTGAGATCAAAATATAAATAATAAAGTCTAATTGATACGAAATAGCTTGAAGGTTTTGATTGAAGTTATGTTGCTCATATAAAAAGTACCTATAGTTCTTTTCCAGCGCAAACGTATCCAATATTCGAATTTTTTCCTATATGCATATAAACAATCAATTTTGATTTACTAGCTAAAGGGATAAAAGCAACAAAAAAAGAAAGGCGGGCGAAAAAAAAATCAAAAGGTGAAGGGTTGTTCGGGGTGGTTACATATCCGTACTGCGGCGATCTAACGCGTAACCGACTCCCCGACAAACCGTACAGAGAGAGAAAACGAGGTCAGGAACTGCGCGCGTACACTAGGCAGAGAGAAAGAGAGGGAGAGAGAGAGATAGAGAGAGCTGACTAGCGGCAAAGAGAAAGAGAGGGAGAAAGAGTGAGAGAGAGTGAGAGAGGGGAAGATCGAAGGATACACCTGCTATACACGTATACAGCCTACATACAGGCGAAAGGCAAAAGAAGCTCAGCGAGTTCCGAGAGCAGTTGTTAGGGGGCAGCTCTCGCCCCTTCGGGTAAGCGCGGGCGCGCGCGCGCACGCTTTCGAAAGGTGGAAACGACGAGAGGTGGGGGGAGGGGGCGAGGAGGAGGCAGCAGAGAGAGAGAGAGAGAGAGAGAGAGAGAGAGAGAGATGTGAAGGAGGAGGTGGACGCGACGGCGGAGAGCACAGCCGCGAAAGGTAAAACGTATCGGTCGCAGCGCAGTGAGCGGCAGTCGGCCGTCGACGGCGAGGTTTTACGGTTAGAGCGCGCGCGCCTCCCCGTGTGTCACGCGCTCCACGCATATACCACGATAAGAGAGAGAGAGAGAGAGAGAGCGAGAGAGCGAGTGAGAAAGTCACTCCACGTGGGCTCGCTAATTTTTTTCGCCCCGTCTTATACCAAAGTAACGTGCAACTCTTTGCGTTATACGTTCGGCGTTCAAGTCTGCTACGCGCTGTCGACGCGCCGTGTCATGCTATACCCAGTTGCTTTTGAATTTGGCGCGCTTTTGTGAAGTCCAACTTGGAAATTGGACGAGTGAAGCAGAGACCGAGAGAGAGAGAAACAGAAAGAGAGAGAGAGAGAGAGTATGAGAGCTTCACCCGAGGTAATGGAATCCAAAGGAGATTCAGAGGATTGTCTTTGGGGGCGTTGAATTTCCTGCGCGCTTCCGGTGTCAAGTATACAGAGCAACATTGGATTTTCTAGAGAGGGGGTTTCGCGTTCGCCGCTTATTTGCTTCACAAAAGCTGCACCATTTCTATGTGCGGCATCGGTAGTAGTTGACTTACTGGCGTGACTCCCGCCAAGTTATGTCGCAACGCAAACAAATCCTCCTCGCTATACGAAGCGATTAGAAAAGTGCAACAAATACACGTCTCTGCGGTAACGGGAGAAAATCGGTTGACAGGATCTGACTACGTGTGAGTGTGCCGTCGCGGCAAGATATATATACATATATATATTCCAAGTGCGCGAAGTGTGTTTGTGAATATAAGGGAAAGCGATATAATCCTGTCATGCGACCGTACGCTTGGAGATTGAATCGCCAGCTGTTGAGGCGTAGCGGCCCCCGCCAAGTATCCAAGCATCGGCCCTAACATTATAATATGCGCTAAATTGTCAGAGATTTATTAGTGTGCGTGCATGTGTGTGTGATAGAGCGAGAGAGAGAGAGAGCGAGAGAGGGAGAGAAAGATAGAGCTGAGAAATGATGCCGGTGTCAGGTGAGCGTCAGCTCATGTGGATGCTGCTGCTTCTGCTGGCCACGTGGCACACGACGGACTTGGTGGGCCGGTGTCGGGCCAGCGAGTTCCCCGAGCGCGAGTGCTGCGATCCGATTTATCCGCTCCCGGAGCCTACCAGCAGGATGCCGACCCTGCCCACGCCTACCGGCAAAAGTGGTGAGTAATTTTTTGCGCTTTCGCCTTTTTTTCGCGCAGCTTTTTTCAAATGGCCAAGATGGTGTGTGTGTGTGTATTTGACAGAAAGTATTCTGGTGATCTTAGATTAGGTGGATCGATAGCTTTTCTATACTTAATATGTAAGTAGTGTGAGCTTCCTTTCTTTTAGCTTTTATTTTTCTAAGGTAAAATCGTCAGGTTCAGATAGATCGTGGTTTATCGATGTCTGCGAGCACGATATTGTATTTCTGTTCTTAATTCGGTAAAATAAACTCTTTTCTAAACGTTGGCAATGGAATAGGGAGTTTTTATTATGACTCGTTGGAATATTTTAACTGGGGTAATCTAAAACTGTGTATAAAATAGCCATGGGAAAAATCTCATTTTAAGTATTGTAAAAGGCATTTAAAGCATACATATACATACATCGAAAATTTGATAGCTATTTTATATAACGTGAAGCTGCTTTATGTGAAAAACATGGGGATTTTCAGACATTTGATGATTTCTAATAAAAACGGTTGCCGAATTCAGTAGAAACAGGAAATCAGTTTTAAAAGCTTTTTAAATCCATACCGTGTGAATATGCAAGTAATAACTGCATTTTATAACAATTGTAAAAAGGCCAGTTTTGCTAAAACATACGAATTTTTTCCGAACATTTCAGCGAACTATTGTAAGATTTTAGCTCTCAGAACATTTATTTATAAGCTACATTTATTAATAATTGTTTGAGGATTTATGTTCTATAAATATCTTAAAATTGAAAAAAGGATTATTTTTCCCTTAATACAATGGGAATTCTTATATTTAAAAAGTCATGTGAAACAACCTTTAAATCGTTGAGTCAATATTTTTCATGTGAGGATTACAAACGTAATTCAGAAGTAGTATCGTTTTTCTTCCCTGTTACGTTTATGGTTTTGAAAACTGAAAGTGGTGTAAGAATTTGAAGTATTGGAAAAGTTCACAGCAAAATTTCGCTTCATCTTTTATTTGCACTATTACAACGTTTGTGAGGTTTGAGAAAACTACCCAACGAGTATACACGTTTAGCGCAGAATGCAGTAGAATTGTAGAATAACATTTGTATGACATACTTTTATGTTGAAAAGCCGTGACTCGTGTGGTTTAAATTTTGGATGGAAATTTAACATTTATAACTGCTCAAATTATAAAATCTTTTTGATTACTTGACTAAGCTATGAAAACTTACTGTATACATTGTGTAATTAGTAGCATGTTTTTATCTACATTGTGCAGGATGGAAAATATAAGTGTAAAATATTGTACAATTGAAAATTAAATATAGCAAACAAAACCGATAATAAATTACTGCAAAAAAAACTATTTATAAATAATGTAGACCAAATAAATGTAGACTCCAAACTCTATTCGCTGTTTCGTTTCAATGAAAAGTTAATTTAACTTCGAAGCTTGATTGCCGCTATTTTAATCTGTGTTGGAAGCTCTTACATGTCACGTAATGCAATAATAGTAATCGGCAGAAGTGAAAATTTTGAGTGTCCAATCCATTCTTAACGTTACCCGACGGTATAAGCATACACTGTTATATAGTTATAAAACATAAACGATTACACCAATAAGTCTGTGGTACAGAAATAAGCAAATTCAAAGTGCCGAGCGAGAAAGAGCGTTTAAAAAATAATCCGCAGCAGCTTTTAAGCGCTTCCGTTTTAAAAAGTGAAAAGGATCGACTTTACATCCAATCTGTTCTCATATCCATACAAGCTCGGTAACATCCATGAAGACTTATTCATTCATCGAGGTCGCCTCTTCTTCTTTTCCTTCGTTGTTTATTTTCAGTACTATTCTCGTTTCTGTGAGACAGCGCTGCTCGTGTACTCTCGATCGCATTACTCGGAGATTTCAATTGAATATTGCCTCGACTTTTTTGGGTACAACTGCTTATTAGTCGCAATTTCTGAAGATTTTTAGAGTAACACTTAATTAATTACGTCGAAATGTACAGTATAATGTTATATTTGCGTTCAAGATAAAGAAAAGTGTATTTAATTGTTTTGGTTATTGTAACAATAAATTGACACGACAATAGATGATTAAGTTAATAAAACGCAATACTAGAAGTACTCAAAGCTTACTTTAATTAAGTTCTATTCCAGATTCATCGAAATCGTCATAATAATCGTGTCTATCAATTATTATTTTCCTTTCACAGCGATAATGTACTTGCATGACTAATCACTTGGTATACGGATAGGGCTTTTTTACCTAAAATAGAATCGTTCAAATTGTAATATATATGTCGCAGTTGGCTCAATTCTCTGTAGTCAAAACATATTTTATTTAATGTCATACCTTGTGAACAAACTCGGGCACATTATTTCTAACGATGTTAATGTAGCAAGTCATTATTTAAATTAATGTTGTTGTCATAATACAAAAATGCGCACTTAAAAACACTGAGTGTACCAGATTTATGTATAATGATCTACACATAGAATTTTAAATTAATTTAATTCAAATCAATTTTAATTTTATCGCATATCTATAATAAGAACAATTTTTAATAATATATACACGAATAATGAAAATATTGCATTGATTAAATTGAATTCTGTATTTTTTATAAATTAGTTAAAATAGTTTGGATAGTTTACGTGCGCGTTTACGCAGTTTGTAGAAACTTTGGTTTCTCACCGTCGAACGCCGTGTCTCGTTTTCACACGTACACAGTCAGTTTGCTGCTCCAGAGAAGAAAAAGTGTTGTTTGCCAGTATAGGTGTTAGGCTGCCGTACAACCACATGCTCGTCTGTTGACTCGAGCATCATGCGCGTCTATAACCTCCCCCGAATCAAGGATGTGCCACCTTTTCTTCGGTCTCTCGCTGCTTCGGCGGCGGAGAATTCTGGTGTTGGATGGAACGCAGAAAGATTAGTGTCATATTTACTTTGCTATTAAACAATTTGTGTAACAGATTTTCAATTCTTGGAGAAGCTTATTATACCTCTTATTAATCATTTAAAATCTTGGCGCTTTTTAGTCCAACTTTTTGGTTTGTCTTAGGTAAAATTATGTTCTAAAATTTATTTCTAGTACTTAATGATTATTGATATTCAATTTACAAATACGAGTTTACATATTTAACTATTTTACGTATTTTTATAATAAGCATGTACATTATAATACAAAACGAAAGCCTCATTTAAATCGCAGAAGGTTAAAAATTAAATAAAACATCATGCAATGTTTCTTTATCACTAAATTCTCGTAGCAAAGAACATTTTTTAACCTAAAAATTTAATTTTCTCTATTAAAAAAATATCATTATATTTACCTTTCACATGCCATTGCGAAAAGTGACTAAGTGGGTAAAAGAGTACGTACGCGAATTTCGTGAACTAATTTTTATACCTCGGCTCCCAATTGAGTTAAAAATTTTCTTATTTCCTTCATTACGCACAGGTGGTCCCTTCAAACCCTAAAAAAAATTTGGAAATATTTGCGATTGCGAATCTACTCTAAACGGGGTGATGAAATGCCAAAGGCGCGCCAATTTAGGAAACTAATTTTTATATCTCAGCCATCCATCAGAATAGGCCAATCAGGCCGTACAAGAACTCCTGCAGGTACTTAATCCCGCAGGAATTTCTATAGCACTTTCAATACAATTCCGGTAGCATTTTCTGCATTAATTCTTGCAGGAAATTTTCGTAATAGTTCGCACACTAAAAACAGGCATTAGAAGTCGTATTTCGCTCAGTGTTAAAAAGTTCAACACCCATATAATTTAAAGTAGTGTTTTATATGCCGTTCTGATAATTATCAACGTGCGTATACATAAACTGTTATGTAAAGCAAGTGCACTTGAAATTAGCGATCCCAATGTGCATAAAAGTATTTTTTTTTTTAAAACAAAAATAAACCTAAGTGCAGATTTCATAAAAATAGTTTCAGCTAATATACACAAAAATATAATCTATTAGAAATCCATTCTATAACAAAAATCGAGAAGGCAGCTAAATCCACGCTTACGTTTACTATGAATGGCATACGTTGTAGTGCGAAAAATTAGCAACATAAATGTGTTATTTTAACACACGCTGATTTTCCGTGCTGCTGCTGGTGCAAGAAAAATCGGTTAGAATTCTCCTTTACAAATTTTCAAATTAAAAAAATCACTGCCGATTATCAAGTGCTCGCGTTAGTGCCATCGAAAAACGAGAGGCAAGCGCGAGGATAGATTAAAAACAAGAAATACTATTTCCATCGCAGCCCGTGAAAACGCAAACCATTGATGTTAAATCGCGTACGGTCGGTTTTAAGTGGGCCAGTGTTGCAGTGCTTTAAGTAACGCCGCTATTTTCATGCGACCTACTTTGTCGACGTCGTAGGTGGCCGTATACGCGCGCACGAACGAGAGAGACGAAGACAGAGCGAGATAGAGAGAGAGGGAGGAATAAGGTACGGAGGGCTAGAGGAAGAGGGTTGCACACGTACGTTACACGTTAGCTAGCCTCCTAACGAGGAGCTGCTTCAGGACAAATTCCGAGTGCCTTTACTCTCTTTCTCTTTCTCTTTTCTTACAGCGCGCGCCTCTCTGTTAACGGTGTTTCTTTTCTTTTCCGCACTCTCCCTTCCCTCTTTTCTTCAGCTTTTTCACCAGCGCGAGCACGTTTTCTCTTGCCTTTCGTCGCTGCTGCCTGTGCACTGCGTGTGCCCCTCTGCACCGGGCCTGCGGGACTGTCTTTCGATTTTTATATGCGCGTTAACCGGTACTTGTACTTACGTCTCTATGGTGCGCTTTCAGAATGCGATATTATTTTTATCACTAGCTTATAGCTTGTAGAAAATATTTATCCGTTAAATAGCTTTTGCAAACGGCCGTGACATTTTGGTAGTCAAGTAATAACTGCATATGCAAAATGTTTCTGAGTTAGTGGATTTTTTAGTGTAGAACGTAGTTTGTAAATTATTATATACAAAAAAATGAATGTTACACGTATGTCATTCGAGTAATTGTATGCATAACAAAATATTCATGTCTGTCATAAAATTGATTCGCGTATCGTTAACCATAGCCTCCGCTAGTCAGCTATAGGCATGCTTTAATGCTATGGACAGATAGCTGATGGCGACGGTGCTGCCACGCGTACGCTTCATGATATTTTTTTCCACGAATATACGTAGTTTTTATTTATTTAATATACGAAATATCTTTTTCAATTATGCGGAAACGTAGTATTTTCGACAAAAATTATGAAAGTTAAATATTTGCAAAATTCCGAACAAACTTCTTAAAAATTCAATATTTCACTGAAATTAACGGAAACGTATACTGATTTTTTTTTAAATAACAATTAAATATTTCAAGAGTATAATACTTTAATTATGGCTGAAAAAATTGTTTTTCATTTTATGAAAGGCTCTCCTTAAATTGCACATTTTTTTTTGCTGTATTTTGACGCAAATTTAATTAAGGCCTGATATCGCGGTTGAAGCAGAACAAGCTTTCGCTGCGGCTGCGATACAGACGACAAAGGAAGTCCCGGGTGAAATCTGAATATATGAAGTCTTTAGAGGAAATGTACAAAACATACATCATCATTTAGGGTACAAAAAAATATCTAATTTAAGAAAATGGGCTCCCTTTAAGGACGGAAAAGTAAAAGAATTGATTGAATATCGGACCTCTCTGTACTCGTCTGTTTCTACTTCCACGTATTAAGTTTAGCATGGGGAAAAATCGGCCTGTTTTTTAAACATTTCCCGTCAAGTAACGAGACTAATTTTTTTTTAATTAAATGTCTTTGTATACTCTGAATGATGGTACAAGTCTCTTACTTTTTCCTAGTAATAACAATAGGGGCCAGTATCGAGATCCTCCTTTACTCTTTTATGCATTGTCTGATATTGGAGAACAACGACGGTGTCTTCCGATCAAGACATAAATACAAATTTTTGTTTCTTACATATATTAACGTTGAAGAATTTCATTTAATTTAAATATTATTTGCTCGTGTGCTCGTTACGTTCGCATTAAAATGACACACTCGGATAAAGTATAATAGTTACACAAATTGAATATCAAAGGTCAGGATTTCAGCGCTCTTCGCAATTTCGGCACTATCATCGCGCCATACCAACTTTCCAAAGCCATTTCGCGCGCTCGAGATGCTAACCCGATCCCGAAGTTATAAAGGTATTTATGCTCCATTTGAATGGCACCACCCAAGAGCCACATTGTGCCAATTATTTCGGCAAAAATCTATACGCTGTTAGAAACTTGCGTACACCTGAGCTTGTTATGCAAAGATTAACGAGTCTGAAACTGCTATTTTGAAAGCTTTCATATATGCAGTGTTCATTGATGTCTGTAGGTATATACACTTTTTAAGATTAGGTGTGTTTCTATCCAACAATTAAAGCGAGCTAGAATGTTTAATTACAAAATTAATTGCATAGTTGACGGTTTAGTTGAAATTTGAAAAATAAAAGAGAACCAAATGCAAAATGATGAGGAAATTTTCTTTTTAGCAAGCAGAAAATGGTTTGCTGTCGTAAGACAAGTTTGAAGAGCCATTTAGTTAGTGCGAAGAGGTAGAATAATATTTCACAAGGAAAGAAGAATTCGTGTAAAAAATTTTTGTGTATTTTTAATCAATTAATGAAAACTGAGAAAACGTGTTACTTTTCGAAATTCGTTAGATTGATGCTATACTGAATTCATTATTAATGCATCGTATATAATACATTTTCCATCGCAGTACACGGTAAACGTTTTAGCAGCTGGCGCATGCACATGTTTTTAAATGAAAAAGTTTCATAACGATGAATATGATTTTATTTCGTTAATTAATGCGCTCGATGTAGCTTGATAATATGTTTTGCATCATGTGTTCATTTAATGTGAATTATTTTTTGTTCCCGTTATATTGTATTTTGCTAAAGTAAGCTTTTGTTCGTAAACATGTATTTTACGTGGTATAACGTATAAACATAACAGTTATAAACAGCTTGGTTCATAACTTATGAATGATTACGTATTAGCTTTATAAAATGTATAGTTTAGTGTAAACCCTTGCAATTGCAAGTATAGAACAGATTAATATAACATGATTTTTAATATTTTATTTTCTATCTCAGACGATTTTCATTTAAAATCATAATTAAAATATATTTTTTTATTTATTTATCATGTTCTAGCTAACTTGAATCCTATCTCTAAACTAAATTATTATATGGACGTATATTTGAAAAACGACTAATTAATAACACATTGTTTGACTTGTTTATTGTTGTATTTAGTTCAAAATTTGTAATATACGTACAGTTTTACAGTCTAAAGTATTAATTACCCAAATCAACATTTGTTTTTTATTTTTCGGCAACTAGTAACACTCAATAATATATGTGAACTCCAGAACAATATTCAAGCCTCGTTTTGAATCAACTATAATTTGTGAGGATCAAAAAATCATGACCTCTATCAGAGTCCAAAAAAACAGTGACAGAATCACCCAAACAAACGTTCATCGTCACGTCACATTAACCCGGGAAAATTCAAAAAAACGCATCTCCAGTCATACACATCAGAGAGACACGCGCATCGGCGTGTTAAGCATCTACGCGATTTTTCAATCAACGAACCGTGACAAATGCGGACAAAGCAGCGTGCGCAAATCATCCGGCATAATGAAAGAAGCGTCGTCGTCGTAGTCGTCGCACTCCAACGCCGCCGCCGCCCACGCCGAGTGGCGGTCGAAGCGATATCGATTTTAATTGCTGCAAACAAACATTATCGAACACGCTCTAAATTTAATCTCCAATAATCACGCCTCTCTTGCTACCTACACGCTGCACATATACCCATAGATAGCACACACACACACACACACACACACCCACATACAGAGTCTCAGACACTTGGACGCGCGTAGAGTTTCTTCTTCGCGCGTGTCCACTCTGCACATGTTCCCTGCGCAGCACCAGAGACAGAGAGAGAGAGAAAGAGAGAGAGAGAGAGAGAGAGAGAGAGAGAGTGAGGGTAGTGGAGGTGGTTCGAAAATAGATGGAAATCGATTCCGGGATATTTTCCGCTCGGCCGGGGGCAAATCGCTCCCATGAAATTCAGTGGAACAATCTTGCCTTTCGTCGGCCCGAGAGAGACAGAGAGAGGGAGAGAGGAACAGTGCGCGTGTACCACCCCCAGAATTATTTTTATTAAACCCCAAGACCCAAGACGTCGGCGCTGGCACGCGTATGTAAAGTGTGGCGGGAGCGGGTATGTGTCTGGGATGAGATAAATATGAGAGGCTCGAAACGATGGGAGGGTGCAATGTCGCCTTCCTTTTATTGGGGGGAGTTGGGCGCGAGTGCATGAATATCGGCACGCGGTTTCGGCCTTGACTACATTAAGATCCTGATGTGACATCTTTTTGCGTCTACATGCGCTTATATTTTTGTTGGAGATGCTTGTTGGAACATCATTTTGGGGGTGTTCTAGCGGCTTGTGCGGTTTCCTCTATCCACTTTTCTTTTTCCTTACATTCCTTCATCTTTATTTATTTGCATATGGTTTTTTGGTATTTTTTTGTTTAGAATTTGGTACAGATTAAAATTTACATTTATAAAGTCACGCATTTCGTCTCGTAATTCACACTTAAATCAAAGCATGTATTATTTGATTATCTTTTCTTAACCAATTGGTTATCTTTAGAGTTGGGTGCAGTTTTTTACATTCATTCAACTTGCATAAGTTTAACAGTAAAATGGTACAGTTAGGTCATATTGCACTATTCAAAGATTTTTCAGTAACACCAATAGTAAAACCGCGTTATAAATGAAGTTGATTTCTTGTTTTGGCTGACCATATCCTGTGCGTACTACTTGATGCATTTGGACTTTCAATTATTTTATACTATATACATTATGTAGCTTTTGTATTTTTAATAGAAATATTTAACTTCATTTTATGTTGTATTCGAATCGCAAAGTAACTCAATTTATTAATAATAATTTACACAAGGTTTATTTTATTTTTATGAGTTCAAAATACGTGAAAATGGAAATTAATATAATAATAGAATTGGGAAATAATAATTTTACAACTACCTGAGGCAAACGTTCCAAAGTATTTCACGTTAAACAGGCTAAATTTACTGACAGTGCTGTTATTAATATATTATTAATATATTAAATAAAATTTGATTTTCATAAGTACTTATTCTAGTATAAATTATTTCCTATTATCGTTTAAATGATGAATAATGAAAATTAATAGATCATACATAATTCATATACTTTATAAATGTACTACTGTCACGGACAGGATAATTGATCAGGACCCAGTTTTTGATCATTTTCTCATTACATTTTTAATATTGCAGCAATCATTTGACTTCCTATTGTAAGTAAATTTTCCTTCTTACTATGATCTACTTGTCTAATATCGATTTTGTATTTATCGCTCTTTGAAACTTTTATCCAACGTTAAATTCTGATCAAAAACTGCTATCACGGGTTTACTTGTCATAATTAAAATCTGCTCCTTATCCTATTTTTTGCTTAAATAATTATCATAAATTTATTATCGATTGCTTCTCAATTTTTATTACATTTAATAAAAAATGTAACATTAATGTACGTAAAAACTTAATTTAAAGGAGTAATTTAAAATTTAAGCTGTTATTTCATTTATATCTAGACATAAACGGTATTTGGATCCTGAAACACTAATTATAAGAAAGAATAAAATAACAACCGCATTGTTTTTCATCTGAAGCGAATTAATAAATTTTCATTCGTGCTTGGTAATGAAAATTCGTTATTCAAAGGCTTTGGCGAGAGAACTTAATAATCTTCATCTCGTTCAGCCAACAAAAATTAATCCCCGACTCGGAGCGCACTAACATTGGTAATTCGACCTTCATACTACGTCTTTGTCAATGAAATATGATCATTACGTTTACATTCGATTTTTTGATTGTTATTAAATAAAACTTGGTTCGCGATGATTTCGAAAGTATGGTTAAGTAGTACGACTTTAGTCTTTAGTTCGATTTAACCTTTTAGGTCCGAGTCCTTTTATTTTACAACTTTTCAACTTGAAAGTTGCCTTCATTATTTATTTGTTTATTGATTCATGATTCTTGTTTGGTGGAACTTTTTATTCGAGGTAATAAGTTTAATGCGCGAAGCTGAATTCACTCATTTGTTCAGTAAGTAATGTAAATTCTATTTGTTTAAAATTTAGTAGGAATTTAGTAATGGACTACAACAGATTAAACGCATAAAAAAGCTAATCTTCACATTTAGTATTGAAGAATATGTTTAATTCTTTCGAAAAAGTTTTTAGACTTAATTTTTTTATGATGTTGAAGGTATTTTAATCATATTATGGTGCAATTAATATAAAATAGTTCAATTAATTAAATACTTGAATAAAATTAATTTATAACTAATCAATAATGCAGTATTAATTTGAAGTTGGGAGATGATATTATTAAATTATTCAATTTTACTGACATCCGAAAATGCAAAAACATTATTCGTGAAAATTGTCTGAATTTTAATAAGTTAAAGCCAAGGCTTGTCCTTTAAATTTTTAAAGTGACAATGACAGTATCCAAATTTAATAATAAAAATGTATTTAAATATCACATTTTTATTTACTGTTTTTATAATAAGAAAATAAATTATTAACTTACTACTAAAATATTAAACTATTAAATAACGTTTTTTAAGATGATTGGAACAATAATTGACTGGGTTTTGAAACAAATTTCTCGCCTCTGAGTGCGTGTGAATTATGTCTCTTGAAAATCTGTTCGTTTGAATAGATTCTTAAACATACAATTTAGGTAGTGTATAATTGTTTTGCTTTTATCTGTTTAGGATAAAAGCATCAGTTGTTCCCTCCCCAGTTACTGTGCCTTTGGTGTATATTTTGATAAAAGAATAGTTGTTGTTGAAAAATGACTAAAAATTTATTTAAAATCTTAATAATATTTTTACTTAAACAATTAATATTATGCATTAACAAACCACTTAACAAACGAATAGTTTTTCAAGCTTTGCACATGCGATTTGTTCATAATCAATTTAAATTCGTTAAATTTAATTCATTATACAATGGGATCGGCTCTTTGAAATGCATTTTACTTTTGCCATTTAAAACCCGCTTATTTCAGTGTGCCAAAAACTTGATATTATACATTATTACTAAAAAGCAGGGGCTGAGCAAAGAAGAGAGAAAGAGGGGAGTGAAATTGCCAGTTTGAGAGCCTCGCTAAATCCTCGAGTGTTTCTTTGTTTGTGGGGGTTTAATATTTCTTCCTTTTCTAATTATTTGCCGCTGCGTTTTAATGCATTTCCTTTTGATGCTTATTTGGACTGACGCCCTCTCATTAAATAATAATACCGACATCAAGAGTCACAAGAACACGTAATGTGTATATAACGCAATACTGAATTATTATTTTTACATTGTGAATTAATGTTTGATGAGTGAGTAGACAGTGCAGTCTTGCTTTCGTTTAATTATTCAAAAGTAAAGTATAATGCGATTTTACTTTGAATTGGAATTGCTGTGTACGTTTATTACTAAAATTATTTACTTATATTTATCAAAATTGTAATCTTGGAATGATTGATATCTTACTGCTATCTTTTAAATAAACTTTTAAATAGCTTTCTTTTTGTTAATTTACGGCTCATTGATTTATCTAGATTGATACTTTTGTATAAAAAAACGTTCTACTTATAAGGAAATAAAAATTAATTATGAATTGAAAGCTAAATCTGTTTAATAAAAACAATATATAATATAGGCATTTTTCTTTATTGTGATATTTATACTATAGTCGGAAAGATTCCTACCGTCCCGGTTCTTGCATTTAACGAAATATATATATGAAGATAAAGATTAATTTTTGGGAAAAACTCTCGGTCGCCATCTCGGTAATGATGTAATTATTACGTGATTCAAGTTTCATGAAATTCCATCCACAATTCGCAGAGATTTTTGTCGTCGAAAATTTCGGATATAAAAATCGTCGTGAATTCCGAACGAGAGTTTTCTCCAAAAATGAATTTCTATCTTTATATATTAACTACCCACCTTACTAACCACTAAGGTAGGAAATGATAGAATGGTAAATTATGGGAAACTTTGCGGTTAATCGATAGTTATTATGTTATTGACTTTGGTAATAAATTGAAACAATTATTTCGATGAATTCCTAATAATTGAAAATTCTAGGTTTGTTTTTTATTTATAGACCGAAATGGATTTTCCGCAAAAAACTTCTGTCCCAGAATTGTATTTCAAGGTTTATAGTGGAAATATTATTTCGCGTTTTACAATTCAAGGAATTTATGTTGCTGGAATAATTGGCAAAACTTACCACATTATGACTTTATTTCAGATGCTAATAAAAAAGTATATAAGATTCATATAATATTATCTTGATACACACGATGGTACAAATGCTTCTATACTTAATAAGTTATAATTGTTTTATCAAGAATAGAATAGTATATGAAACGTAAGAAACAAATATGTATAATAATAACCTAAGTATACGTTACAAGTTCTACTTCATATAAGTAACATAAACAAACAACGAATCGTAAAGTTTTCCGAAACCAATTTATTAACTTTCCATTATGTCAAATCTAACTTTCAACTCCTTCACATTAGAATTAACATGACACGATATAATTCAGCAATTCGTATATCCTGCGAAAAGCGGTAGTTCAAAATAAAAAAAATCACAGCTTCAGCCCAATTACCGGCACCCGACTTACTAACTTTTGGAATATTTCCACAGGTTCTTAATCCTCACCGATTTACAGTCGGTGGCAAAGATAAAAAAAGGGAACAGAAACAAAAGCGCGCGAGAGAGGGGAGAGATTAACAGACTGCAGCAGCAGCGGCAGCAGACCGAAACGAGTCCACTTGTCGAAAAATTTTAAGCGCCACAATAAGCCGAGAGTACGAGTCTAAAAAACACGCAAAGGAAGAGAAAAAAAAAAGGGAGTCGGGGAGAGAGAAAAAAAGATTGTACACACTCACACACACATACACACAGTTAGACACGTCGAGGAAGGAAGGGGGGCACAACAATGAAGCAGCAGTAGCGCGTGTGTGCGTGCGTGCGAGGGTCGGCGGTGTACCAAGTGTATATACGTAACGCTCGCGGCCCCTACGTCGGAATACTTATCGCGCTCTCGCGTTAACTCGCGCATTATACCGACTCCAACGCCACCGCCGCCGCCGCGGCTGCGACAGTACTTAGGGGCAAATAAAAATAGCGTCGAATACTATAATTTTCTCTTTCACCCTCCTGTGGGCGCGCGTGTGCGCATTAAACTCGAATTACGTATTTTATGCTTGGGTGTTGCGTATAATCGAACGGATTTGGTTCCTTCGGGACTGATTGCAGGTGAAATATTTTTCAAGCTTCTCGGGCTATTCATTAGTTAGCCTCGATGATCCTATAGTAATGTATTTGTCATGCGAGTGTGTATATTTTATAGGCAAGCAAGTGTCAGATAATTATGCCGTTTTCGACGGTTGCTTGTTTATCTCTTGCTCAGTGGCTTTTGCCCATCGATGTCCAGACTCTACTTTGTCAAAGTGTTGTTACGGGATTGAATTAATTAAATTTTAGGTATTATTTCAGCCTTGAATATAATTGCAGTTTTCTTCATTCTCTTTTATGATCGGTTTGAAATTTAATCCTTTCTTGCGGTGATTGAATAAATTAATATCCGATAAACAGTACGTATAAAAAGGGGTATGGAGATATTTTCTATCAAAAAATAAGTTTTGATTTTGCTATTCTAATATAATTCATCACTTTTAAGTGTGGTTACCTAACCGAATACCGGATGGCTTTTACTAACTCACAGAAGCATTAAAGAAACGAGAGCAATGATAATGAATTTTGAAATTTTCAGCAAAGTCTGCATAATATATATATATAATTGTGAGATTGGCAGCCGGCCATTAGTCGAGTAAATTTTCTCGCGAATAAGGGTAAAAAAAGTGCGCGCCAACGAAAGACCTCGAATACTCGGGAATAAAAGGGTAAACATAAAACTGCGGAACGGAGAAAAACTTCTCCGGGGTTTCATGCGGACCTATGATGGCGCGGTCTACCCCGAAGATTGACGAATCGAAAACGCAAAATCCCAGCGACTTTATAAACTCGAATTATTTGTCTTGAAAAGTATGTTGATTTTTATTGTTCCAAAGTGCTTCATAGGTATGCGGTTACTTTCAGGAATTGGGAATATAATCTTATGGATTATTTGTTCTAAATAAATAGGGCGAAAACTTTTTGTTTAGAAATATCAATTTGTTTCCGAATAAATCATCTATGAGAATACTAAATTCCATAAAAATCCAAGTTTAATAAACTAGATACTTGAAGGAAAATTCTGAATCCCACATGCTACCAAAAATTATTTGCAAAGTCAATTTAATAAAACCTCACAAGTGAAAATCTGTTGAGTAGCTGTTTTCGAATCATGCATCGTGAGTAAGAAAGGAATATTTTTCAAGCTTCACGAAACTGTTGGAACATAAATTTTGTAATGCTCTCATGGCTATAATGCACTAGAATTATCAGCACGAGAACTCGAGCGAAGATAGAGAAAAAAATTGAATTGATATGCAAAGATATAAATATCCATATCGATATTTACGTAAACTATAATACGTCCTGCTGTCCGCACCGCACTGTTTACACAAGAACATTTTCTCTGGCTAATGCTCATTGTTATTCAAATTCAGGGAAAAACTCGTAGCGCGAAATGCAAGAGGGGGGCGTGTATGCGTGCACACACATACATAAACACTCTGGGTTTGTTCGACACGAAAGCCCTTATCGTGGAAAAGTCCCCGAGGCCTTAGATCTAATCGTCTAAGAGAAACAGAGGAAGAGAGAGAGAGAGAGAGAGAGAGAGAGAGAGAGAGAGAGAGAGAGAGAGAAGGGCTCGGAATTAGAATGAAGCATACAAAATTTTCTTTTTCTCTCTCTCTCTTTTGTTCCAGATTTCTGACCGGGAAAGCGGGAGTTTTGAGGGTGATAAAACACGAGGTGGGATATACTGGGGATTGTAAGCTAAGGAAGCGTGGAATTTCATTGGAGGATTATGTTGAAGCATTAGGCTTGATGTGCCTTCGCTCATTTAAAGTTATGAGAAGCAGTTTGTTTGGAGTAGTTTTCATGGCTTATTTATTCTGTTGGTTTAGGAGGCGAGTTGTTCGTTTTTAAACGTTTATTTCTGGATTGTCTATTTATTTGAATGGAAGGTAATTGTATTTCTGATGGGCTTTGTACTTTGTTATTTAAAGGAATTCTATGACTGGCACATTTTCTAAAAATAGAAGCCAAATCGTACGAAATGATGTGGAAAAGATATAAAATCTGGCATAGCTGCTAGTTTCTTTATTCGGGGATTTTTTTAGATTTTCGGTAATTAAGATAAATGAGACCGAAAGAAAAGTTGCCACGCTTGCGTATAGATAAATGTTAATTTACAGAAATATTATTACAATCAATGGTTGATTTAGATAAATCAAATATTTATACTTTATACCTGAAATGCAATAAGATTTGAAAATTGAGTGATTCTATTTATAATTTTACTTAATTTTGCATTACTAAGCCATAAATATGTCAATAATATCATACATACGATTAATTAAGTCTTTCCAAAAAATAAATGATACATTGTACTGTTATGAAGTAGTCGCAGCTCCTAAAAGAAAGCTATCCAGGAAAAAGTCAAACTGTCAATATTTAATCGTCAATAGTAACTTATATCTAAACACAGGGTGCACACGTAAAATGAAATCGCTGGACATTACAAAAGGGGCAGTCCCGAAAAAATGAACAAAAGCAGCGGAATAAATATAAGCAACGCGAACGAGTAAATAAATAAAACGACTCATATGATATAGTTTGCCCAGCGCTCTATATACGTAAAGTGTCGCGGCTTTTTATTAAACGCACGCCAGCGCACGATACTCCGACCCTTTCTCCATCCTTTTTTTTAATTCGCTGTTTGCCCAAAGGCTCTGCGTGTTTAGTTTTTTTGCTCTGCCTCTCTCCCTCTCTCTCTCTCTCTCTCTCTCTCTCTCTCTTTGCAACGAGCAGCTAGGAGATTGGTTATTGTCACGATACGCGGAGCCTTTTTTTTATTCTTTTTTTCGTGTAGATTACGTTGCGCTTTTTTCTCGTCTTGGGTCTTAATGTGACGCAGTTCGCTGCTGTTGCAGTTTCTCGCTACTGGCGATTGATGGTTTTTAATGGGTAGAGGTCCGATTTTAGCCAGCTGATTGTTTGACATGTTCGAGGATTGATTATGATTTTTAGATTGATTAACTCTGGTTCTGTGGTGATTTATTGGTGGGCTAAAAAAAATTGCTTGTGTTGTGGTTTCGATGTTGGTAACGTGTATACCTACTTTTGGAAAGAAATGGAGTGATAAGATACTAAATTACCAAAAAGATTAAGTCTAAAGAACAAGGATTCTCTTAGGAATCCTGTGATTAACTTTGATTGTTTAAAAATATGTGTATTATTACTTACATTTTTAGTTCCAGTAGTTTCCGGCGATATTATCTAAAGAACCAAAGTATAAAATGATGATACATCGATCTTGATAAAAAGTAATTCAATTTGATTTTTTGAATAAGTTCCTTTGTTCGAAAAGAAAGTTATATATTCATAAAAAGATGAAATTTATCTGTTACTACTATGATAAATTATATTTTTGTATGTACTCGAATGCAATGACCTGAATTCTAAAGATTCATTTTTAAAGCAAGTATAGTATTTTCCCTTGTAAATTATTCATTTAAAATTTCATGCTATATTGCGAATCGAACATTTCGTGACTTGAATGCCACTCTTACGTTAAGGAACCTTAAAATGTATATGTACATACGTTATGGTTTTCGCAAAACATGAACTCGATCTATTAATGATGGAGATTGAATAATTGAATGACTGTGCGATATATGTTGGTTTTACATTTAGTAATTGTGATATAAAAATAAAAACTATGTTATTAATGAAATGTTTAAGTCATTAAAAATTAAATTTTTATCACACTTCATTTTTTACAATGTAGTCCAATATGTCTGTTTTTTCAAACTAAAAAAGCGATAATAAACATAATAAGTCTTATAAGCTGAGAAGGATAAATATTATCTTTGACGGTAGACGGTTAACTCTCTTTTTTTTTCGTGGATCGTTAAATATTACTTTATAAAAACAACTTTTACGCGTGTGTGACTCAAACAAAAATCTTTTACTAAACTTTAAACAGAATTCCCCATGTCTTGCTCCTTTTGCGTGCTTGCTTTTGTCACTATAGTTTTGAGAACGCGTTGTAATGATTTTCAAACAGGCATTCTTCGCATAAAAATATTTACTTCATCACTGTGTCTGCTTCATTCGAAAGCCGAAAATAGTTTTAAAACTACGTTGATGCTTATGTATGTTTGAGGCGATTTACGCATCTATAAACTATAAATTCAATGCGTGTCTATCGCTTATTTCTAGACTGTGAATGATGTACCCGTTGAATTACAATATATTATGCATGTTGAAGTGCGGATCTAATATCTGGGTATATAACAGCTAAGGAGCGCATTACATAGACATTATCATCGTCGACTCTATATACACCTAGATATCGAGTTCGACCGGATTCCACACCTAGACACGAAAAGCTATGGTAGCGCACTACTTGGTAACCATCGGCAACCTTGTGTACGAGAGACAAAGCAAGAATTTGTGGAAATCTTTGGGCAAATATTGTACAGTCCACAGATTTTATTTCGTGTAGTATAGCTATTGAAACTACAATCTTTAATCGATTTGTAACTACATGGCATAATTACATATGGCATTATGTATGGCACAGAGTCCATAGCCATACTTTCTAGCCGTACAGCGGCCAAACTGTTGCCATACCAATGACATTCTAAAAATTACTGGCAGTCTTTTACCAGTTGTTAAGAGTTTCGTTTAAAAAAAAAAAAAAAATAATTTATACATTTCAATAAGATTTTATATAACTGTCCTTATTCGTGGTCGAAGTAACAAATATTACACACAACATCATTAATATCTGTCTAAAACAAATTATGTTCTAAAATTATACATGTATATATGTGTGTGAGTAAATTAGAACATATTTATAATTGAAAGAAATTTTTTATTAAAATGAATTCTCTGGAAATAAATTCACTCAATCAAGGCAAAGATTACAGTTGCAGGAATCTAAAAATAATTTGCATCCTTTATTGCAAGAAAAACGAGTTTTAATATAGTTGCCCTAAATTTTTAAGTAGAAAAGTTTTCTTGCTCTTCTCTTGTGTATTTTTCATTCCGTTGTCAGTTCTCTTTCTTATACTTCGCTTGGCAGTCATGCGAAATTTCTCATTATTCAGTTGAGAAACCGACGTTTTTCAGTGGAAAGATTCACTTTTAAAAACTCTAAAACGCCCTACAAAACTTTGCTTGTTAACGCAATATTCTCAGTTAAATATCAATGCACATTTGTATTCTTACTTGAAGAACTAAAGTACACAATTTAATTTTTTATTTTTCGAGTACATATATATATATATCTCGTACACAAGGAGTAAGAAACGGAAAAATTGTGCCATTTCTATTAAACTATCAGTTTTATTCTGATAGTGCTTTTTATTTTGCGCATTATGAGCTAACCATTAATTTCTTCAAAAAAAAAAGCGTTCATTGCTCTCTATTTAGCATTTCAATAGTTTAATGACGCATCGTATATTTAGATTGAATTTATTATACGCATTAATTGAATCAAAACGAAAATAATTTACTCTATATTATTTTTTTGTAAATTGTATCACAATATTAGAGACAAACAGTGTGCACTCCAAAACAAGTCATCATTTTAAGATTAGGTTTTGCGTAAAGCAATGATCCAAAAACTTGTCGACGTCTAATAGCTATAAGCTCACAGCGAACGTCAAGCTCCTACCAAAAATTTGCGTGGCTGCTGCGGCTAATGAACTCGTCGTGTAGAAAGTCTTAACGCGACGTTAATTCAAGCAAAGGGAAACCTGCAGGTCACTGCGAGCTAAAGTTGCCGCTACACGAGTTTTGAGTTGTTTTTTTTTTCATCTCGGGACTCCCGCGACTCGTAGATGAGGTTGAAACTGATTTATGCCTTCTATATTACGCGACGGACGAAAAATTGAGTTATATACACGCGTGTAGCTGGGTCACTTTACTAAAGGAAAAATTCATTCCATTTGAGCGAACGCGTCGCGGAAATGTTCATTTACTCTACCGAGGCTGCGATTGTGTTCGTTGGATAGTGAAATGTGAATGCTTGTTTTGAATAAGTTAACGTTTTTTTAGTGCTACTCAGCTTTGCCTTTTCGGGTATGGAATTTTGGGCAGGACCCAAAAAATATAACCAAATCAGGATTTTCTGTATACGAATTAATAACGCAATTAAGCTAGGAAGAGTATTTATATAGGAACGATGAGATTTTCAGACTAATTGAACGAATTTTAAATTTATGATGGAAAATTTTGTCTGGAACAGTTGTGTAATTTGATTCCGAAACTTCATTCGTTATTTCGATTTATTAATTTCACTCATGCCTTATTAGTGTGGACGTCGACTTTTATGAATCTATTACCTACAATGTTGAATAAAATGAACATATTCGCGTTAATATTTTTCATTTCTACCCTTGCATAACTACTTCATAGTTACAGAATTATTTGACTTGCTCCCTCTTTTCTATATCTCGCAAAATATTTCAATAAGTAGTCTTAATTATTAATAGCTCAAGATCGATCTCAGGAATCGAAATAATTTGAAGAAATGAATGATAGTCGCAATCCGTGTCAAAACTAAGACCCCATCTTTATTAACTTCATAAATACCATATAAATAGCATCGTAGAGACAACAAATATTTATAGTTGAAGAACGATTGAATTTCTTTTATCTTTTTTGAATGTATTTTTACTACAAGAATAATTATATAAGTTACTTATACAGTTACTATACGCAGTACTGGAAGTATCCGATTCCAAAAATGGTTTGTCGTTATCATTACAAAGGTTGTATATCGGTTTCAAAATTAAAAGTTGGTTGCTGATTAAGCAGCCATATTGGCCAAAAAATACTCAGTTAAAATTTTAAGTCTATTCATGGACTAGTTTAAAAAGTATTAACGAACACATTTTTCTAACTTTATAACATAGGGTTTTTATGGGAAATAACGATTTTGATACTCTTGATTTACAAATTCTCCTATTACTAAAAGATAGCTATTAATAAAACAATTCTTCCTTAAAAATAATATGTGATGTCTGATGTAATATTTGAAAGCTATTTTAAATCAATTGATGAGCCATGTGAGTAATAGTTAAGTTTAGTGAGAACATCACTCGTCTTGTGATTGACTCGCTATAGGTATAGATAGAATCTCCTAAAACGTATTGTGAATAATATGTAAAATTTAATTTTTCAATGTCTTTATCATTGCTAACTTTAGAGATATGCTCAGTAATGGTACTTGATCTATATTTATACCGATTCATTTTCTATAACGACAAATCTCACTTAGAAAAGAACCATAGCTCTTACCGATTAAGCTTCCACAGAACACGAAAATCAATGAGCACAGCTTATACACAACAAATACAAAGCACGGGGTGTACCAAAAAAAGGCGAATTTGAAACCATCGTTAAACACCTGTAGGTGAGCAACCTTGACTGAAAAAAAAAACCGAGAAAGACAGAGAGAGGAGAGAGACAACAAACGAACAAGTAGACAAAATTCGAGCTTCACACATACAAGCAAACAAACGCAGGCACACACCCAGTGACACACATATATGTATAGGGTAAGGGACAAGTGAATCAGCAGGTCTGCACATATATACACATATACAATGCGTAGGAATTGGTTGGTATGAGGGAGGAGGAGGAGGAGGAGGAGGAGGTCGGTCGGTCGGTCAAGAAGGACAAATCGACAAACAGCCGTCGTCATTGTTTGCGAATTGAAAGCGGGCGGTAGGCAACGACAATCGGCCGATTCAGAGCGATGGCGGCGGCGGCGACGGTCGGGACAAGGGGTGGAAGAGAAATAACCCTTTCCCTCCCTCCCTGTGTCTGTGTGTATGTGTGTGTGTGTGGACGTATATATGTATAGGTAGGTATATGCGATTCTCGGAGCCGAAATACGGCATGGGTATATATATATATAGGATGGATTGGCAGGTGTAGCCGCCTGTAAACAGGCCAAGCGTCCGCCTAGTGTTAGCCGATTTCAGAGAGAGAGAGAGAGAGAGAGAGAGAGAGTGAGAGAGAGAGAGAGAAGGATAGAGGGAGAGAGAGAGTAAGAGCGCAGCGCGTTTGTTGTGTGCTGATCGAATTCCGAAAGCGACGAAGCCTGTCTCTATGTGCGTGTGTGTGTGTTTGGGAGCGCGGGAGTTTCGATTTGGTTCCGAGTGCGTGTTTGGTTGCACGCCGAGTTTCGATCTGCGCGCTCCCGCGCGTATGTTGTTGTTGCTGTTGTTGTTGTGTTGTTTGCTTATTGTTTGCTCGCATCGCTCCCCTCTATACATCCTCTGCGCGAGCTTTTCCGTTGTTTAGGGCCGATCCTTTTATTTTCTCGATGCATGTATGCCGTGTGTATGTGGCATCTTTTTATAAGTGGCTCATTTGTTTAATTTGACGATGTGCAGCGCATGCGATTCAGCATAACAAGAGAAACTATTTACAAACACGTGCGCCATACTGTAGAAGATATCTGCTCTGTAAATACTTGGACTGCATGAAAAATAATGAAACCACGAGATACACTTTATACACGTATATACATAGATTCGTACATTTATTGTACATAGATTTTTACCACATACGAATATATATATATATATATATAATTAAGATAAGTATAACCCTAACTACCAGTGTTTTTACTCAGATAACATATTCGAATATCTGAATATCAGCAATATGTAGGAAAGAGTCTATCGCACGGGCATTTAAACGATTCCTTTTAAAGAGAGCGAGAGAGAGAGAAAAGAATATCTTCGAGTACTGCACATTTTTGCACCCAAAGAATCCCTTATACAAATCCGCTGACGTTCCAAATCCTCTTAAAGGATCTCAACATTCCCATAGGCACCTTTACAAGGTGCGCGCAAATCTGCGAAAGAACACGCGTGTACAGTCGCACGAGGCAAAGGACACTGGACTACGTGTAAGCCAGGTGTGCGCGCGCTTCTACGACTTTGATACCGTCTGTATACGTGTGTGGGTGTGTGCTTCTCTCCCTCTCGGTCTCTCTGGGTCTCTGTTTAAGCGATCCTCGGTGCGTCCAGTACAGTGCAGCTGTGTGTCTCTGACTGAATAGGGTATATAGCCCCAAGTAGTAGGAGTGCAGATTCAGTCGGACTTTAAGGGGGCAGCTACCGCTTGACAATGGATCTAGGCTAACGGCTCCGCCGACGACGTCGATCGGCTCACTCACTACACCCGAAACGCGCCCGGCATTGAGCTCTCGGCTCGTAAAGTCACTGTCTCTCTCCCTCGGAGACACAATCGATTGTGGCTCTCCAACTCTCTCTCTCTCTCTCTCTCTCTCGCTCTCTCGCTCTCTCTCTCTCTGACTCTCCTGTTTTCGATCGCGTTACTCTGACTACTGGGATTTTTAATTTTCTGCGATTTGAACGATTGGTAGAAGAGAATTTTTATTTCCTGACCGGGTGCTCAACATTTGTGCAGAATACTACAGGGAAACTTTAGTGTGAAACGTGAGTATTCGCACACACATACCAATCTGGCTTGTTACTGGTTTTCGTCTCGTGGTTGAAAACTTCCCATTCATCAAATAGTGTATTTCATGCACTTGTTACGCAATATATTATTTCCGTGTAGAAGCCAGAGTTGAATTTACTTTCGATTGTGTTGTATGGAGTAGAGAAGTCAAGATTGTACAATATTTACAAAATAGATTTTTTAAAGTATATAGAACGATATTTACAATAAATTGGTTGATAAAAAAATGCTAATGACCTAATGGTCAATTCATTGTCCGTGCCTATCTTTTTGGTGATTTTTTGCACAGCTTCTTCTTTAACACTAGCTTGAGCACAATCAGATTCTGTTTCAAAACAAATCATTCTAGCGAGGTCTTCAGTTTTACACAGTTTACTAAGAATCAATTTATATAGAATTGAATCTCTGAAATTCTGTGCAATTATTTTTACTGTTTTAAAATGTTTTTTTTTTGTTTTTTTTTTTCGAGAAATAATAGTTGAGTTCACAAGCCAGTCCGGACATTGCCACTTTTTCATTCGCTTTTCCTTCGACTTCCGAGTTTATTTCGTTTTTTTTTTCATGTTGCGGGCAAACACTTAGGCTATATACGTTGCGATTTCAACGATCTTCTATACACAACCACACACACACACACACACATACAGATAGACACACAATTCCTCCGGGGAAACATAAAACTACCTGGAACAATAAAAGCAACATAAAAAACCAATACAGAATACATACTCGGGGGCGCACGGTAGTAGCTCAGAGCGCGGCGCAGCTACACTCGACCATTAACGACGTCAGCGCGTTCGTTCCTTCGTCAACTAGACTTCAAGATTCACATGACCAAAAAGAGAGAGAGAGAAAATTTCCGCGGGCGAAAAAAAAAAAGAGTAAGCGAGACACGCGCGCGCGCGCTCAGTGTAAATACGCAGAGGAAAATGAAAGCGAGGCTCTCGCCGATGATTTACTTTCTGTTTGCGTCGCTACACGTTTGTGTGCGCGTGTGCGTGCGTGCGTGTGTGTGTTTCTGTGTTGATATGTACATTTGTGTGTGTGCTTACATCTCTGCTCCAATGTTTGTGTGCAGTGCACACGCAGACGCGCGCGCAATGCGGCAGTTGTACTAGTCTGCGCAGCCGTCGACGCCGGCGGCTAATTTTTTTCCCTGTCTTCTCTCTTTACCATGCTGCACGAGTATATATTTACGCGTGTATATATGTGGCCAGTTGAAAACCTAATGAGCTCGTGAGTAATTCGACTGTTTCCCTCGTTAAAGTCAAGACAGTATGCCGCTCGCGCGCGTGTGGGTATGTGTGTGACTGGTTACGTCCTCCTTGACCCTGAAATTCGATCCCCAAATATATATAGTATATAAAAAAGGGGGGTCCAACCCCTTGCATTTTTTGGTAATGACCCTCGAGCTCGCGATGTTGACACATTACTTCTCGAGTATTGATTCTTGAATCAGTGATGCCGAAAGAGTGAGAGAGTGAGAGAGGGGGTTCAAGTGCCGACCCTCGAATTCCTTGGTGCCGATAACACACTTTCGTCGCGTAAGTATAGCGCACATACGACAAAAATACTTTTGTCCTCGCGAAGTCACACACGCAGCCGATGATAATTAGCGCGGTGCATTCACGCGTTCTCTCTCTCTCTCTCTCTCTCTCTCTCTCTCTATATATATATACAGT
>UELV01000228.1:0-23942 GCA_900490015.1 Megastigmus stigmatizans
CGCGAACACGAGACGCAAACACTCGCGCGCGCATAAAGAACTCGCACGCACACGTTCTTCTTCCTTCTTCTTTTTTTTCTGCTCTCCTATGCCAAGTAGCCCATACGTGTATATGCGTTTGACGCGCGATTAGCCTTGCCGATCGATTATCATTACGTACTTTCTTGTGCCTTGAATGTCATGCGACGGATGAATAAGCGAGGAGTCGTCTAAAGGATTCCGATGCTCTGCGGTTTTGTATATAGTGACGTTGGATTACGAGATGCGGATTATGATGGTATGTTTGTGCTTTGGTGGATTTTAAGTGATTGGCGTGTCGAGTTCGAATGTGAGTTTCTCGTTGGATTCCCTTTTGACTGATATGCTGGCTGATTATCTAACGAAGATTTGTATTAGAGCGAAGACGATTAATCAATGGTGCAATGGCGAATAGAAATTTGTAAATAACGATGATCATTTCAGTGGTTCTATGAATTTACAATAACAAAAGCCTTATTGGTTATTCCAGGTTACGTCCTTTACAAATAATTGTTCAGAGCGATTAAATTCTAACCTATCAGATTACATTTATCAATTTAGTATGTACCTGTTTACTTTGCCAGAAGTTAGTCTAAATTCAATTGATTTTCATTACGTATTCTGCACTTCTTAGGAACTATATAATATTGTAAAATAATAATGCACTTTAAACTTATATTATAATTATTAAAATTATAATGTAAATATAGTATCTACGTACATATTTTTGCTCGGACAACCGAATAAAATATGAAAAAAGTCTTTAGTTAGCGGCTAATTAATTCTCTTCCACGGGAAGTAAGTTCGTCACTGATGCTTGAATCTTAAACCAGTTCGCTGATTTTTATAGCTCGGAAAAGCATCGCGACGGTTAATCGTTCGCTGAGCTCTCGTGTATCTTTTTCCAGTTGACAAACTTAATTAGAATTTAAAAATTTGAATTCCATGACTAATGATAAAGGTTGTTTGACTTAATTACTAACCTTTGGATGTTGCGTTCTGTCAAATCGTTTAAAAAGGTTCGAATAAATTTTTTTCCATGAATATTGTTCATTTTGCTATTTTATGTATATTAATAACTGCGAAATATCTGTAAGTTTAGCTTATCTTATCGCGTTCTTACACTAACAAGAGTATAATTTCCGGTCTCTGGGTTGCTGAATTTTAATGAAACTCTATTAAACGCTATCATTACCAAGCAATGAAGTGTACTAGCTAAAATTAAATCTAATTCATGGGTTTCCGCATTTCGTACGTAAGATAGAAAAATCAATGTCTTTATAGCAACGATTAACTTCTATTTACCTTATTAAAATCAATAATTAAAGCAAGTTTCACGCAGCCTATCGACTTTCTCACAATAATAAACCAAAATTTGCCGAATAAATCATCATCCCCAATAGTCCATTCATTATTACGAAGCCTCTGCGCATATGCTCTCTAAAATCGCCGATAACTCATACGGCACTCGTTGGCTTAATTAAATTTTCAACGCTTCTCGCGCACACACACGAGTACACTCCAAAAATCCATAACCCGCAGCAACCTCCAACTACCGCTCGATACACTCAATAATGCAATGCGCTGAAATTACCATATGCATGCGGGTATTTCGAAAGAAAAAAGGGAGAGGAAAAAAAGAGAGCTGAAAAAGCTTGGTAAACATACATACAGTAGATTAGTGCAGGAGAACTTGCAGGCGAATCCCAATTAGTCTGCTCGCACACTCAGACTGACTGCGTCGGCGGCGCGAACTTAATCTCTTATCGAGGCTCTCGGCTTATTGGGCGTTAAAGGGCATCTTGCTCTCTCACGTACTCGTGGTATATGCGCGTGACGTCAAAGGCGAATTTCACGCTTTGCCGCGCGTCAGAATGCACCGAGAGCCTTTCCCCCCTCTCTGTCTCTCTCTTTTTCTCTCGGTTTCGTTTCTCTCTTCATCCCTCGTCGTTATTTTCGATTTACGTGCAGTGTGTGCACACCTAGACTAGTGTGCGGTTCTATTCTCTATGTGTGTCTCGTGTACTGCGCACCGGCTTTTTGAGAATACATCGAGTCGACGTTTGCGTATTGCAACTCTTTTTCTTTTCTCCTCGCTTTTCTCTATCGCATGCGTCTTTGCCAATACTGAGAGGAATGTTTGATGCGTTGGTGTTTCACACTGGATTAGGAATTTTTAACGGATGTTGGGTGAAACGCGAGTCCGTATTTTTTTTTTTTTTTACATTTCCTGCTGGTAATAGTTATCAGTAGATGTTTGTTTAGCACTAGAATTTTTATGATTTTGTGACGTGTACCACATAATTACAATGTTTCATTTTCTATGATTAATCTTATCTTTACCAACAGTCATTTTAAACTAAAATTAATATGAACTTTTATAATGAAATTTGCATATCTAAGCCATTACTATGAAAAATCAGTGTAACCGGTAAAATGCGATTATAATCAACTTGATTGTAAAAGCACAAGTATAACAGGAAGCTAGCGGTTTTTTTTCGCCCTCGTCGCAAGCCTATACACGGGCGTCTAACTAATCGAGCAAAATTTCCCCATCAATCATCCCATCAAACAATATCAAACGCGCATCAGACTTAATTAATATTCGCAGGTGATGTTGAAATCTGCACTAGCGCGAATCCTAGAGAGTGAATCACACTTACGGTGATGCAATTTTTTCCTCGCTCTTTTATTTTTTTTTTATCACGCGCTTGGCTACTCGCTAAATATTACGACTTTCCGCTTTGACGATTTCCCGTAACGAATCGATTTGAGCGCAAAATGTATTACATCGCAGGCTGATGCGATTATAAATAAAAATTATCGTCAAGGCTGATATTTTTTTTCTGCTCGTTTATAGTATGAAGGGGACGCAGACTGTGCGAGTAACGGGAGAAGGGTTGAAATATCGAATGCGAAAAAAAATGAGAGCTTTTTTGCTCCTCAAAGTGCTATGAATATCCCCTTGTGCGTGGATGTGGAAAGTGAAAAGTAAATGACAGTTTTGGAACGGAATATGCGATGAGAAAATTTTTTTTTATTTTTGAACTAAAGACGGCTTTATTGCGGGTGGATGATAAAATAATTTGTTGAATGAGAAATAAAAATTTATTGATCTAATAAAATATTTACTTACTGGAATGAAAATTCAATTTTTATAACAATATTTATTTTAACTTATTAAATTGTCAATGTAATAACTAAATATTTCTTCTTGATTTCAAAAATGATTTTATCATCCGCCTGCAATGAACCTGTCTTTAATTCAAAGGAATTTTTCTCTCAGTGTGTGCAAAGAAACCCTTGTTTTTCCATAACAATAAATCATATTGTTGCTTTAGAAAACAACTGCTGCAATGAGTGTTTCCTATTGTTCTCGGATACTTATGCGACTGTAGCCCTTAATTAGCTAAAATAATAGTAGGAGAAACAATTAATAGAATTATGATACCAAACTAAGTATTTTTAAATATTTCGTAACAATTCGTAACAAAAACTTCTCCTTACATAAAATAATATCATCAGGAAACTACTTAACTCTAATTAAAGTTGTAATCTCTTACAACGCAAAGATTAGAATAAATAATATACAAGAACCAAATGTTCGTTAAACATGAATCTAAATACTTTTCCTGCAAAATTCAGCGAAGCTGAAAAAAAGCCACACACGCACAAGCAGTACAGGGCGAAATAAATTCTCAGCCCGGCTGATTTAAATTGGTCCACTAAAAGTTTCACGGCTACCTTGGGCTGCTCTTAATGGCTCGAGCGCGCGTGCACTCGCTTATACACCAGCTGCGGAGATCCTCTCTACTACACTCCTCTGCGATAAATAAATAAATGCGGGGAGGGGGAGAACAAAAAAAGAGAGACGAAGAAGCGAGAAAGAAGACGCGTATAGTGCTGCTGCGGTTGTAAGCTGTACACGCGAGACAAGAGAGAGAGGGAGATAGCAAAATAGAAAGTAACGTCGATTGGATAATCGTCGGAAACTGTGGGCGAGAATATAATGGACGCCTATTAAAGTCTTTTTAACCATCAATTCCAGCAAATCAATTGAGCTTATACGCTTCTCTCATCTGCTTTCGACTAACCCCCTTCTGTTGCTGCTATTTACGCTGCTTTGGTCTCTTTCTCCTGCTTTTTTCACATTCCTATACTGTGGCGACTGTGTTCGATATAAAAATACTTGATGTACGATTTTGTGCCTGGTGATCGCTGCACTTTTTTTCTCTCATTCGGGAATTTAGTTTTGGCGACAAGTTTTTATGGGATGTATGCTTTATTTCCAAATGGAAGGTAATTATTGGTAATTATGTGTTTAAGCAATTACATGGATTCGATTATTTTATTTAGCTTGGGTTTATCACTGACCGCAAGTTGTTCAGTTTAAAATGAACAAAAGCTTTGAAGAACGAGGAAAAGTAGTACCTAGAAACTAAATAAACAACGTTTACTAACAAAATTTCTCACTTGCATAAATATTAATATCTTTAATTACTGAATTGACGTATTTATTTAAATCATTTCACTTAAAAATATAAGTATAAATATCGCTTAAATTATTTTCTTTATCGATAATTTAAATTGTTTCTCAATTATTTTAATATAATTATTTCTTTTCAATAAAGAAATTTTCACGTCAGTCAACATGAGCTGATTAATCAAAATGATTCTGCACAATTATTCCGAGAGATCATCCACATAACGAGCTATATAAAATCATTTCGAAGAACAACTTACACCACCATTCATGCTAAAAATCTTCTTTATAGTATAATACATTGTAAATAATTCCAGTTTGCATTGCACAATTTTCATCAATTTCGTTTTGCCACTTCGACTAATCAAAATCCACCCATTTGCTCGTCATAAATCTGCATCAATTATTCTAATCTACAGCCTCATGCCAAGCAATTTGGCCGGTGTCTGACATCTCGCGAAAAGTCAAGGGAAAAACAATCGCGGACCGTAGAAGTAAGCAAAGTGCGGCATCGAAATACTCTATCTTGCGTTCGGAGGTATAATATATATACTTAAAAGTCAACTGGCAAAAAAGTATGGCGTCACCGAGCCGCTTGATATAATTTTATCGGTATCATTAAGCCACTGCTACGGACTTATTTCCCAACCGATTTCGAGCTCCCGCGTACGGTCAGAAAGCCGCGATGTCCGCCTTTGATGTTGTACATACATTTGCGCGCGAGCCTTGTTTCTTTTTTTATTCGCGCGGATGTGTGGATTCCTCGCTTATCGGCACCTCAGATTTAAAAGTTGTACATTTTTCAAGTCTTGCATTTCCTCAAATCCTAATTTGACCAAGAAACATAATAAAACGCAACTCTCGTAATTGGTAGTTTTTATTAGTATTGAACATTTTATTCAATTTCTTTATATTGATTTTCATTTTAATTTTATAGTATATTTATATTTTAAATTTACAAAAACATCCTGCACCTGAAAATATCTCCCGCAGCCAACGTCCATCACCGAAAACCTCGTTCCACCAAAAACGAAAATCAGCATATCGCATTAGCAAACGGCCCAGAGTGAATAAAAAAAAAGGCAATCGGCCGAGAATAGAAAGGCATACCGATGCGCTGCTTCCAAGTAGCGAAAGGTACTCTCGCGCTCGCATATAACCGCCTCGTCATCGCGGGACTCTCTCATTTTGGAGAACACACACGGACACACACGCGGCTTCGCGAGCTCGCTGCCACACATTGCGCCGGTTAAAGCCTATGCAACGACGATGACGATGAGTCACGGCGTATAGTATGGAAAGAGAACGAGGTAGTGCAGTGAAAGAGAGAGAGAGAGAATTGTGTGTCCAGCGGTAGTGTCTGATGCGCAAAAAAAAAAAGTAGCGAGGCTATCTCGGGTGTCGTTCGCCGCCGCGTCTCTGTGTTTGTACACTTTGGCGCGTACTTGCAAGCTACACTGTGCTCTAAAGAGTATATAGTTGCAGGGCGACGAGTTCGTTGTACCTGGAAGGTGCGTCTTTTTTCCTCTCTCTGTGTCTGCGTGTGTGTTAGCTCGCGAGCGAAGAAGAAGAGTTACGAAAAATATCTGTGGTGATGGTCAGTTTTATTTGCCGTGGAATTTGATATTGCGGCAATGAATGTCAAACGATGTGCAGGGAGACATCGAAGTAGATTGCAAAGTACGAGTTGATAAAGATATAGACTAATTAATCAATCATTTTAAAAGATGAATCTAAAGTACTTTATCAATGACGTATACAAGGATATCAATGTTTACTTGTTAAATATTAATTTATACTGCGCATCACCGAATCGCAATAAAAAGGTATAACACGAGTGCAACGTTCCAATCGTTTCCACCCTTTCTCTCGCAAAACGCGCCGCCTGTGCACACGTACACCAGCGTGAAAAACGCCAACTCGAAAGAAAAGCCGTAAATAACGCGCACCTCGGCGTCGCGCTCGAGTCGCTTAATCTTCCGAGAAAACTGGCGTCCCTCGCGCGATCGGCTGCGATTGCGAAGTTAAAAAGGCCGCTAACCGAAATATTTCTACCCTCCCTGCGCAAATCAACGCCGAGAAAATGCATCGCGAGTAAAGAATAATAAGAACGAGATGGATAGATAGAGGCGCGAGGAGCATAAATTCGAGCCTAAAATCGTCCCCTGTATACATAAATCCTCAGCGAGGTCGACGATTCCTCGGTGCCAAATAAGCAGCGGACAGTCTGCCATGAATATTATTATTATATGTGTGTACGTATGCAGGAATTCCGGTGAGTTGGGTCTTTTTCGTCATAGGCGTCGCGACGCGCGCTTAGCCGGGCAGAAATAACCGCGAGCCACGCGATACATTGAACTCGGGGGCACTTGAGGCTGCGCAGGATAAACTGGGAGTCCGTTAAGCGCCGTAGTTTGGCGAAGTGAGACGTTTGCGCGGAATGATTGTTCGAAGGGAGCGAGAACGATTCGCGCTGCTGCCCATATGTCTGGATATAGAAGGGGCATATAAGTGTGCGAGGTACCGCCGGCTATTTTCAACGCGGAACAGTATAATGTCTACGGTCTAGAGGATGGAAAATTGACCGATAAAGTGGATAAAGCGTTAGACAGTAGAAATTGTTGAATTAGATCTTTGAAACATAATGCTTGGACGATGGAAAATTGAAAGTGTAATAATATATAGGAAACGTTAATCTTATACAAAGCTTAGTTGAAATTTCATTTGCGTTCAATTCGATCCAACCATTTGATTTAGATTTACAGCGCTGATAATTAATCTCGGAAAACAATTAATAATTTATGGCAAAACTTAAGATAACGTTACCAATGCCCGATTTTCCGCGAACAGATTTAAGATAGATATATATGCACCGAGTTCAGCGAGACAAAGTTTCAATTGTCTGTTACATTGAGCGCATCGCGAGCGGCGCATTTCCATTGCAAATTAATATTCCAGCTCTCCATCGACTTTTTCCATCGTTTATTTTTGCATCGATGTACTTTTTTAGTATCTCCACGAAACTTTTACGACGGTTTACGATTAGTCTCTGGCAACATCCGAATCGACATCTTACAGTCGCTTCAAATTAACTCGACTGCCACTTTTTTTTTCGACGGTACTATAATCTTATTTAGGATTGAAAGTTATTAAAAGGGCTTCATTTGATAATATCATAATACAATTTCACACAAAATACATTACAGGTGTAATAAAAAAAATTCCGTACATCGTTAATCTCAAAAAAATGCTAGCCCCTACAAAACATTCGTTTCCAAATTTCGCTCTCTTACACCCAGAGCCTCGGAGCATTCGTTCACACGGGCGACACTTAAGATATAACCCCATGCAGCAGCCTCACACTTGATCTGGCAGCAGCTGCAGCAGCACCACTCGCTCATCAGCCGCCGCCGCCGCCACCGCGCGCTCCTCCATTCAAAAATCGTAGCAGCGCCACCTTCGCGGGGGGTCCTCGCAACTACTCTCCACACACACACACGCACACATATACACTCACGAGTCTCACGAGGGGTTGCTGCGTCGCATTGATTTTTGCCAGTGGTGGGGATGCGCGACGCTGTGTAGCGGAGTACCGAGAGCCTAGCGGCTGCTTCTTTTCTCGCGCTGGGCTATATACATGACCATATAAGGGAATCGCATGCGCGCGAGCGCACGATACCGCCACAACTACTCCTCCTCGCCTCTTTTGCGTCCTGTGTATACATTGGCTTTCGAGGAAAGCGAGAGAGCGAGAGGGAGAGGGGTGGAATTGGAAGAAGAAAGCGTCGCGTGTGTATATAACAGTCATGGCCGAACTTTGGCCCGGCGTCGTCGTGTGTCAAATACCTCGATACCGACTCCTCCACTGGCCGGTTTCTTCTTATCCTTGCTGCTGCTGACGACCTTGTGGTTTAAGTGCCTTTGATTCGCGCCGAGTATACAGCAGCTATTACATACTCGTGCATAATGCGCGATGCCGACGCTGTTGCTGAACTTTGTGCTCGACATTGTGTGTGTGTGTGGGTGATCGTGTTTTTGTTTAGCGAGGCGACTCGCGAGAAGCAGGTTGGATTGTTCCAATAACGAGACAACGGCGGAGATAACTTCGATAGATTCTGTATACATAATGCAAGTATATTTGGGATTGTTTTAATGATGCGAGGGGATGTCTTTGTGAAATGTGTTTGGTCGTACGAGAACTGGCTTGTGTTTACTCGGTGATATTTGCAGTGGTTGATGAATTCTCCGATAGGTTTCTTGATTTATAGTCGAATGAGACAAAATGAATTGTGTTTCTGGTGGAATGGATTTCGTTCTCTCTTTTGTTTTTTGAGGATTAGCTAAAGGAAATTTCATTGGGGCTTATTTCAATCGTTTTGTTCATACGATTAAAATAGTTTATTGAATTATTGAAGCATTTTTTGCAATATGTACACTGATTATTATGCCAGCGAATTTCATTCATAATCCTGCTATAACAATTATTGACCAATATACCTATGCTTATGACTCTTGCATATTTTTAATTGCAACACGCATTTCTTCCAATTGAACGGCAATTCTTTACAAGACATAATTCAAAACATTTACGGTGGTTCCAAGAGAGACGCCTCTAGTGAGCGATCCTTCAATCTAACCTCAAATATCGCCGTAAACAACTACACACGTCACACATAGGTATAAGAACACGGCAAGTTCAAAATCACGTCTTGCCTAGTATGTGCAGTGCTTAGTGGCGGAGGTTCTGAATGAAAATAAAAGCTCCGAGGTCAGTGACATCGCGTAGTCGGGGGCCGAAAAGTGACATAAGCCTCGTTTCGCGTCTGCGTGTTTACGAAACTTTCTCTCTTTTTTTTGCACTCTCCACCACTCTCTCTCTCTAACCCTCTTCGCGCTTTTTTCTTTCCCCTTCTATAGCACAAACCGTCTGGCTCGCACAGACAGAGTAAACGTTGTGAATTTTCACAAGTGGATGTGTAAACGCGGCAGCCGTTATAATCGACTTGACGCCGTGCATCTAGTACTAGATGAAAAAACATTTTTTTTCTCCTGTGACTCTCCCTCCAAAGAAGATGAGTTCTAAGGTAAAAGAGGAAAAGCCACTCGACGAGGTTACATCGTGTTTTACGAGTCTCCACGAATGCGGATGGGTACATAAAAAGCGGACTAGACGAATTTTCCGGGAGCAGAACTGATCTGTACCGCTATAACTTTCTTTTTTTTGGCGCCATTGTCTTTCTTGTATATTGCCTCGCGGTATTATTTTGAAGTGCAGCTTTAGAGAGAGAGAGAGAGAGAGAGGGAGGAATCAGGAGTCAGCGGTATTGCTTCGAAGAGTGAGCGGATGCCGAGTCGAGATAGGTACATATTGTATTCGCCTGGTGCTATTGTGTCTTCCCGTTAGGGAAAATGATTTTTTTTTTCGAGAGCCGATCGTAGGCTCTACGACAAATATGGGTGATGTGTCTGATGGATTGGTCGGGAAGGTTTAATAATGAAAAAATCGCGAGATATGTCTGGGATCGAGTGATAAGGATGGGTGTGTATAAGGGCTTAAAAGTAATCGGGAAAGAGAAAATGAAGAAAAATCGCGCGAATGCTTTACCGGAATGGATGTTTGTTCTGTGCGCGCCAGTTTTAGAACTGTTAAATTAAATTTTCACTCTCTTCATAATGTATAAGGATAAACTTTTGTTCAAAATTAAAAGTATAATCCAGTCTAGATGAATGTTCTAATGAATATTGAGCTGAATTGGAAAATTTATATGCACTAGGCTTTGTATTTTATTATATTATTTGTTTTATATTATATATATACACATATATTATGTATATATATAGAATATATTATATATTATAGGCATTGTATAAAAGATGATTTTGTGTAGATTTTAATTTTCGATTCGAAATTATAAAGTTTGCTTAAACTTTCATCGTTTTTCAAGTGGAGAACATTAATACTATAGTCGTTAGATCGAGAAAAAAGTAAAATTCAGCAGTGCATAAATCTTTTATAAGATAAAAGCTTCGTACGGTATTACAATGAAACTTTATCTTCCTCGCTTTTATTATTTTTATCCCATTGCGGCTCTACGTTAAATTTAAACCTTTCCGTCTCCAAGAATATGCTTTATATATAAATTTCATTAATAAAAAGTCAATAATTTAAACCTTCAGGAAATCAAACCCTTCTATTCTCATCAAAAGATCCACATTTAGCATTAAAAAAAAACATTTAAATAAATATACATCGCACCCAGTCCACGAATAACTTATGCAAATCACAGCAATACGCTTCCAGTCTACTCCAATTAAGCGCAATTTTCATTTAAACAACAAAACAATGTCTGTCTTCCAGCTCGTGGCAACTGCCAACTATAATTTCCCCTTCAGCCATGCAGAGCGGGTATAAACTCGGCGTATATCGACTTTCGCATGGCCGTATACAAACTTCGCGGCTTCGACTCTAATTTTGCCTCGCGCTCCATGCACCAATGCGACACAAACACTCACATACACAAAAGCTCGCGGGATATCCTCGTCGCCGTCGTCGTTCGTCTCGTTCTTCTTGATTTATCGACAGGTGCAGCTTTGTTTCCTACTCTTTCTCTCTGTGTGTACTCGGTAACGAGCGGTTTTTTTTTCAAAAAAAGAAAAGGTCTTTTCAGAGCGTAGGTGAGGTCAGCTGCTGCTGCTGCTATTGGCAACACTCTTTCATCCGGTTTCCTTGCCCTGCACATGTGCAGCTATCGTTTTTTATAGGTTCATTAAAAAGTGCTCGTAACATTGAAAAAGGCTCATTTTGAAATAATGAATCTGGTCGAGTTTTTTATAAAAAATCAATTGAAAAGAGAAAAAAAAATCTGTACTTATTGTTTTTGACGCACAACCGAATTCACATTCTTTAAGGCGGGCAAAGAAAGCAACACCTGAATTTTTAAATTTGCCGTAATTTCCAACTTAGTCTATACCAATTTGGCACGGAACAGAAGGGCAAGTGCATTGTACATACTATATACCTATACACGCTTCTCGCCCCGTGTTTTTTTCGCTCGCTTTCTTTCGTCGTGCGCGTCTCTCTCCGTCTCGTCGTCGTTTCACGGAATCCATTCATTTACACCGTTTCGTCGCGCGCCTCGCATACTCACACGTGCACATCTCTAAATACAAACACAAGCCACACGCACATAGATAGTCTAGAACGCGCGTGTAATCTGACTGTAGCCCCGAAGCCGCCCTCGAGACGCGCACGCGATGCATGAATGTAGATTGTATATAGTCACGAGACTTTTCGTATTTATCTATGAATGCATGTCTGGGCGACGTCGCGTGTGTGCCGTTGGCTGGTTTTTTCTTCTTTTTTTTTTTTAATTGCAAGAGGAGGGACTGGTTTCGGTCTGTACATGCCGCCATTTTAATTCGATGCTGAAATGTGCTTTTTTTTTGGAGTGTTTAACGCGTTATCTTGGTGTGTACTGGATTGTTTTGCTTGGATATATGTTTCAGACAAAAGATTTGACATTGTGCGGGCGGAAGAGTTGGGACTTTTTTAGTTTTAAAAATATATGTAGCTTGGAGGCGACGTGAATTGAATGATAAGTTCGTCGAGTTGGGGGTAACGTGAGTTTAAAGGTTATAAAGTTGAGAAAAACTTTTCGGATCTTTTAAACTTTGAAGGCAAATATGATGGCAATGCGGTTGGAGAAATACTATAATGTATTTTAGGTATTAATATTATCATTACAGAATAAAATCTACAAAATGTTGGACAGGTTCAAATGAGAATGAAAAGAAATTAATGAAATAATAATAATTACTCAAATAATTGCTTATTCTTTTTTCTTTTCGACCAATGTAGCTGCTTCCATATCGCTGCAGAAATCATAAACATAGGTTATATCCAATGCTACATGTATCATATAAATTTCATTTAAAAATAAGCAGGACAAAACATTATCGAAATCATCGGGTAAAATTCAAGAAAAAATAAAAGGGTTAAATGCCGATTCCACAAATAGCCGCTTATTAGTACTGCTATTTATAGAGTATGCAGAGTCTCACCGAGAGGTCCGTCGATGCACACAAATACCTCCCGCGGTCCGTCCGCAAGTATATTTGCACTATAGCATCGCGTGGCACGTGCTGCATCTCCCACACTCACACGTGTCCTACCCCTGGAATACATAAACTCACGAGCAGCGAATCTTCGGATTCGACGGGATTATATTCCGCCTTGGAGTAGCTGAAGCTTCGCGACGACGGTAGCGACGGTATATTGGGTTTCGTTCGATTGGCCACGAAAATTCCCCATGTGTGTGTGTGTATCCTTTTTTGCTCCATTCCATCGTTCGCTGATTGAATTTTTTCCTCTCGCTAAACGAGACAGTAGGGCCACTGTGCTCCGTATATACCGTGTGCACTTTCGATTCGTATGAAACGACGTCTGGCTGTTGCGGTAAAGGAATTCGATTGGAGGTGGGATAAATTTTTAATTTTAGATCAATCGGCGTGCAGTTGCGGTTCAAGGGATCGCGCGTCTGGGTATGTTTATTTTTTGGGGAATGGCAATTTTCTTCCGCAGCGATTGAAATGAGAAGGGTTGGATGAACTGCGAGGCTCTCTGTGTGTGCGACCTTTTCATATAGTGGATTTCCCACGTAATAGGCAATTTTGGATGGGAGAAAGGCTTTTTGGAGTGGATCGATGTGGCCGTGCATGATTTGAGCGGGAAATGATGTCGAAAAATAGAACTACGCGAATATGCATATAAATTTTATAGTTATTTTTTTTTATAAACAGAGCTTTTATTTATACGTAACATTTACAACACTCTCAAGCTCACGAGAAAGTTGTTATTATATTTTTAATTGTTTTTGGTTTACTATTTTTCTCTAAACATAAATACCTATTGTAACGAATATAACATACTTTTTCAATGTACATAGAAGAAGATAAAGCGACTGTATGGGTAAAGCACACACATCGAACGTAATCTTTCTGCTTCCTTTTCAGATGATCAATGAATTTTGACAGCCTTAAGTGTTGGAGGCAAAAACTTTGATTCGCGATGGGAAAGCTTCTCAGCCTTCTGGCTCGAGACGAGTCGACTTGTTGTACTCCACAAAAGTATGATGTCTTCCTCGATTTCGAAAGTAAGTCACGCCACTTAAATCATTTCTGCAATTTCATATAAGCCACTCTATTTTATTAGTTTCGCAGGAAATAGCAATTCTAGAAAATATTTCACTTTTGATGCGATAACGTAGAAAAGAAAGAATTCAATTCTATAGAAAATTGAATTGAATGAAAAAATAATAAACACGGCAAGAGACTCTTTCGGAATTCTCGCATTTAAATTCTCCAATAAAGAGCAACTTCTCCACATCGCGCACAAAAAAGCTCCCTCAATAATATTCATCGGATCGAATAAACTTTCGCGCCACCGCAGAATTCAATAGCGATCGATTTATCTATAGTCAGTTCTCCAATACAAATACAATACCAAGCCATCGTTGGCCATTGAGATACAAAACTCGCGAGTTTAAAATCTAATTGGGAAGCAAAAGCGCGACACGCGAGAGGAAAAAAAAAAGAAAAAGACGAAGGCAGTCGTAATGAAGGGAAAATAATAACGATGTCTGGTTGTATTCGACAGACGCGCAGCCGTCGGACATCGAGCGCGAGACATTCGAGGCTGTACAGCGTGTCCTGAAGAACTCCGAGTCCATACTCCAGGAGATCCAATGCTACAAGGGCGCCGGCAAAGAGATACGCGAGGCCATATCGGCACCTACCGAGGAATGTCAGCGCAGGGCTTACCTCACCGTCGCCCCACTCGTCGCCAAGCTCAAGCGCTTTTACGAGTTTTCTCTGGAACTTGGTGAGTCGATTTTCAGCTCGATTATCGAGCCGCTTTCCTTTTTCTTTTTCTTCGATGCGACGGCCACTTTGGCTCTTTTTTTTTCGAGATACTGTTTTATTGGTGATGGTATTTGATGTGCTCATCGAAGCTAAATTACTGATTAAGGTACATTCTTTACTACTTTTTGGACGTTTTGATTATTGAAACATTATAGTAATATATATATTACAAAATAAATTTGAATAATTGAATCGAGAGTGATGAATTAAAACCATCAGAAAACTATTTCTCTCGAGCCAATGAGAATATCCCGATTAATCGCTTCTGGAAGAAAGGATAGAGACTTAGTGGGAAGGCTCTTATTTGCGAGCTTTCCGTGCCAAAACAATAAATACCGAATCTACGACTCTCGAAAGGAAATTACGAAAATACCCTCCGAGATCCGGATAAGAAATTTATTGATTATTTGAGAGATAGAGTGGTATTTCCACAGAAATAATGAAAAGCTCAGGATAAAACTAAAATAATATACTGAATATCAATATTGGTTAATCAAAACTATTGAACTTTAGGAATCGTAACATTTTTGCATATAGTAAAGAAAAACAATAACTTTTCACCTGGTAAAAACGAGCGTACAAGTGTCCAAAATAATATAATAAGGTAATAAAACGCTGAAGCAAATTATTGTAATAATATCTTTCATAAGTCAGTTTCAGTTTCTAAGTTTACACTCTGAATTTGCATAGAAGTTACAAGGCGTCGAGAACACTGTTCTGACATTTTCTTCTGCATTTTCATTTCATAATAGGAATACTTGTGAGAAATGAAACTTTCTAAATATTTAGTTATCGTGAAATTTTCATTGCTGAAACTTGCACATTGTCGAGATTTTAACGCCGTAATCTCAGAGCTTTAAATATTTAAATACTTTGAAGATGCGTTAGCTGCATAAATCGTTTCTTTATATAATTACATTTGATCTTATTTTTGAATTCATAAATTACTTATTAACCTTGCTCAAAATAAATTCCATCGCACATTATCCGGTTATCGATCGGTTCGATAATCCACAAAATCTCTCTTCCAGTTCGAAATGTACAAAATCATTCAGCTCCTCCCATCGATTTCATACCTAACCTATTCTGCAAAACGGCATTCACGAAACTCGAACGTTTTTAAAAAGTCAGCACGCAAACCACTAAGAATCGGAAAAACAATTTTGCAGAACGAGTAGTCCCAAAGATCCTCGGTCAACTGTGTTCGGGCAATCTCTCACCAACGCAACATCTGGAGACCCAGCAAGCACTGGTCAAACAATTAGCCGAGATCCTCGAGTTCGTTCTGAAATTCGATGAGTTCAAGATGAAGACACCGGCGATACAGAACGACTTCAGCTACTACAGGCGCACACTGACGCGTGCCTCACTCGACCGCCAGGACAACAACGCGGATCAGCGCGATCTAATAGTCGGCAACGAGCTGGCGAATCGCATGTCCCTCTTTTACGCCCACGCGACGCCTATGCTGCGCGTATTGAGCAACGCAACCATCACTTTCCTCATGGATGTGAGTATATATAGCATTCTGCACTTACGTTTACTTTTTTATGTAACACCTGATATCGAGTATAAAACCAGCTCGAGTTTAGCAAAGTAGAGCTCGAACCACTTAGGCAATTAGCAGTTTTCTATATAGGATTTTTGTTTGTGTGCCTTTAGAACGAGGATATACCGCGCGAGAACATCACGGAAACTTTGGGCACGATGGCGAAAGTTTGCCTGAGGATGCTGGAAAATCCGTAAGTACTCCTCGCTTCTTTGCCATTAGTTTTTGCACTTTTGACAAAGGGATAAGTAATATTTGTCGTGTTTGGGGGATGGGACGGACAGGAATTTACTGGCGCAGTTCCAGCGCGAGGAGACGCAACTGTTCGTACTGAGGGTGATGGTGGGCCTGGTCATTCTCTACGACCACGTGCATCCGCAGGGCGCCTTTGTCAAGGGCTCGAATGTCGACGTAAGTTTAAGACGCGCTAATGGACTTTTAGTAAGCGATATATACCCCCCCTCCCTCCCCCACCCTTTGTTCTTATCTGTCTGCGAGTGTTTTGGTGTGCGTCTGAAATCCAATATGAAAATGGACGATCTTTTTTTTGCGTTCACGAGCATTTCTTACGAGAAAGAATAAATGTAATGATTATTCATGAACCTGGACACAAATAAATTCTTGCTTAAAAAACTGAAATAACTTGACGTATCAAAACTTTCGGTTTGCAAATGTAATTGCTAAATGAATTTGTATCAGAGTGTATTACAATTTTAATATATCCAACGGATTCTTTCTTTTACATTTTTTTTCTCTAGTGATAAGTGTATTAATTTGTTTCGATAGGTGAAGGGCTGCGTAAAGCTGCTGAAGGACCAGCCGCCCTGCAAGAGCGAGGGTCTGTTGAACGCGCTGCGCTACACCACTAAGCACCTGAACGAGGAGAATACCCCCAAGAACATAAAGAATCTGCTGGCCGCATGATTGCCGAAGCAGCGCGGCTGCTGCATTCGAACCTGAGCAACGTACAGGGAATAAGAGAGAGAGAGAGAGAGAGAGAGGGAGAGAGAGTATGTGGCACAACCACCTTACATCACCTGCAAACAAAGAGTACACAAACTGAATATATACAAATGATAACGGCAACGGATCTGCACCAGAGCGAGTCAACGACTTTTCATCGATGCTCGTAATATATAATAACTGTACAATTACAATCGGAAAATGAACACCTCTTGCTCGTTCGTTATATATGTTCATGTACTTTTGGCAGTAACGATAATTGATTTTGTAAAAAAAAGATAAGTAAATACTCTTTGGTAAAGTGGCGATTTGGGAAAGGTTACATTTACGATGGGGAGAAGAACGCCGAGAGAGGGAGGTAACTGGAGCTCACACACACACACACACGTGCGGCTTTCTCGGGGGTCGCGTGTGCGGATCGAGGACATGCGCCTCCGCGACCTAGGACATCGATAGAACGCGGCAATTATTATTCTCATTATTATCGCCCGTATATATTGTTCTCATTATCCGAGTATCGCGATACCCGGAGTGTGAAAGAAACAAAGAACCCCCCCGACACTTCGTATAACTATAATTATAAACATTATTAAATTCGTAAATTGTTATAATTATATTCAAGTCTGTAATCGTGCTTGGACGTTGGTGCGAGCTTCGTTACTCTCGATGTATATTTTTGACCTTATATGTATATCGATTTTTTATAATGAGAAAAAAAAAGATATAGGGTTGCTTTTTCTCTTTTATAAAAAATAAACGATTTGCTACGGTATAAAAAGATCAATCTAAAATTAATTCGAGCTGATTTGAAGGTGACGAAGTGCACCGACGTCCAGTTTTAACTATCTGCGACATTCTTTCAGAGGAGAAAAAAGATGCGGATAAAACAATGAAAGTAGTTTTTTTATAAATTTGAAATATTCTATACTCTCGTCAACGTGCATTTATCTAATAACTTTTGACAAATATTTGTATTCGACTGCGTTTTTATAAAGATTTTTACGAGTCACGAGTCAAATTTTAAGTCTTCCCATCAGCTGTTGAGATATTATCAGCCGAGATTCAATTTATTTACTTCCTCGACTAACGTTGAAGATCAATCTTTGAACATAGATATTCTTCGAGTTTGTTTTTTTTTAAATCTATATACATTTATTTTTAATATCTTCGAGTATTATAATAAGTCATTATATCATTATAAGAATCGTGATTTTCTATAAGAAATTTACTTTCGGGGATATGAAATAATAGGTTTTTCATTGCTTGACATTAAAATTATTATATCAAGCGATTATTTGAAAAGGTTTGTTTTGATTTATTCAGTGCTTAGAAGCTTTGTTGTTTAAGTTGTGAATTTCATATCTCCTTTGAAAAAAGTCTTCTATAGAGAAAGACATTGTGTTGAACATGCACATTATTAGTTTGTATTATTTATTAGAAATCTTGCGAAATTGCCCGACGAGAACACAATGAACAAAAGTGGCCAAAAAGATTTCTAACTAATTATACGTTGATGCACTTCGCAGATTTTTAGCTATTGTTTTCCCTGTTATTTAGCTGAGTAAGTGATTTAATTTCAAACCCATAGTTTGTATTCAATAGGAAATCATCGAAATCGCATTGTAAACAATATTTACAGTTCGTTTTTATTTATTGACAAAGAAAAAAAAGATAGCGCCTTCATAACAAAAAAACAAATTGTAAGACAAAGCGTTTTCAACGAGAACCATGCGAATAAGAGTAAATGAAAATTCTACAAACTGCTACTATAAATAGAAAATATAATTCGACTATATGAAACTGCCAAGAACAAAGAAAAAAATTTAAATTCTTGATGACGAGCGAATCGTCGCAAAAGTATTGCCGATAACCAAAGACATTTAAAAGATATTGAGATACTCCTGTACATTTTGTAGAATCATGCAAAAAAAAAGTGGAAGTTTAACCGATATATTATAATCTAAGTGAATAATAATAATGTATATCTGTATTATTGCTATTGCAATTCTGAGGATAATTATTCAAGATTTTTGAAAAATTGTGTTTTTCTTCTGAATAATGAGAAAGAGTAAAAAAGTTGATGTTTGTGATAAAAAAAAGGAGCAGGACAAGAGTGTAAAATAATTGAAAAATTATTTTCTGTGATCAGAAGAGTTTCCTCGTATATAAAGAATTAATGATACATATAAAGTATTCGATTCAAGGGAAATGAATGAACGGAACAAAACTGAACATGACAAAAAAATCACTATTCTTTATCCTCTTGCATTTTATGGAATTTCCGATTGCATCAAGAGAACTGAGTGTAAGACTAGATTAAATATTGTAAATCATGTTGTAGCAACATTTTATCAGATGGACTTTGTAATTTCCGAAACATTCGAAATGGGCGCGACATATAAGTACATCTTTCAATCTTTTTATATATGTAAAAAATTGTTATCGAAAGTAAATAAAATGGAACATATATAAAAGAAAACAGTGTAAAACAAACGAAAGTTTTTTCGAACACTTCTTGTGTATCGTGTTTTGAGAAGAAATTCCTATTCTCTGTCTCTTGTATACGCGCACAAATTTTTCCAGTTTGCCTGTTTCGATCGCTATTTTCTAGTACAAATGTGTGGCGAATGGCGTTTTTTCGACAACAATAAAAGAAAACACAAGTCTCGATGTATAATCCCCTTTTCGAGTCTTATATGAGATTCGCAGGTGTATAGGAAGAGAGCTAAATAAAAGTCAAGAGTCCATGCGCATGTAAATGAAAGATATAAAAATATGCATTAGAAAAAAGTCTGAGATGTAATGCTTGGAAATATACACTATAACTATTGATAAAGATACATGCCTTTTTTCTTTTTTCATGCCCTTGAATGTATAATTTTGAATTTAATAATTTTGATTAACACAGTTTTAACTGAATTAAAGGATTTCAAGTAAAATATTTAATTATATTATTGTCTAAGACCTGTTACAAATTTTTTATATTTCAATGGAAAATTTGATTTTTTACAAATGTTTTGATTTTTAATAAAATTCAATTAGGATTTTTTAAATTTATAAGCAGAAAAAATGTTAATTTAATATTTAAAATTATATATATTTTTTTTCGTATAAGTGTAGATTTCTGTTATATTTTTGCCAATTATCGATAAGGTAGGGATTCGCTGCCCCAGCTGACGTGTCGTCTGTTCTGCGTGTAGTACATCGCAGATGTCGCGTACCTATATTCTCGGAATTTTCAAAATGTCAAAATAGTGTAGCGAACGTGCAGGCAATACTGGAACCCAGAGATTAGTAACTGGTACACGTTACACGATGGATAACAGAATGAATCCTGGGGACCAGCAATTTATATCCTTTCAGGATTTTCCTAATACGAACACTGGAGGCTCAGCGCAAGTGCACGTAGATTTGGGGACGCCTAATCAACAACTTTTTGGACACTTACAAAATGATCCTGCGGGTTCTGGGATGATGCAGGACCTTCAAGGATTTCCTGAACAAAAGGATGGTTAGTGTGTTAATTATTAGATATTTTAAGCAGCTATTATTTGCAGTTTTTATATATCTATTTAGTATTTATGTACTTTATTTCAAGTAAAACATGAGATTGTTATTTATTGAGTAAGGTTATGTTAAGGAATTCTTGTTTCAATAAATTATAAAGTAGTGTCTAGCAGTTAAACCTTAGAGTGAGTAACAATATATTAATATTGTAGAGTCAGCACAAAGAAGTTTTTGGACTGTCGAGTATTATCAGAAATTCTTCAATGTCAACACAAATGATGTTGTGGAGAGGTTAAAGAGATCAATGATACCTCACGGGGTGGACAATTATTTGTTATCTCATATAAGACCAAATCCAGATCTATATGGTCCTTTTTGGGTTTGCGTAACATTAATATTTGCAATAGCGATAAGTGGAAATCTTGCTAATTACTTCCATTACGCAAATAGTGAAAAACACCATTGGAAGTACGAATTTCACATTGTATCTTACGCTGCCACTTGCATATTTCTTTATGCCTGGTTGTTACCTCTTTTACTTTGGGGAGCATTGAAGTGGTCTAAATCTCAAGAACAAACAGTTGATGATGAGTTAATAGAGGTAAGTTAAATATGGGGTATTGCAAGTTTGCATCGTTGGAATGCAACAAAAATATTTTTTAAATTATTCTATTTATTGATATATTTAATTAAAAATTACTTAAATAATTGTCATTTGTAATATATAAAGAACTGTTAAAAAGAATAAAAATGAATTCTAATTAGATGGTGGATAAGTTATAAATTAAAATTTTTTCATTGCATACCAACGATGCAAACTTCATAGTCATAGTTAAATTTATACTGTAACATTGTATGTTATAAGACATTACTAAATCTTACTTATTTTATTGCAGTCTAATGCATCAATTGGCCTTTTAGAACTTCTCTGTTTATATGGCTATTCTCTTACCATTTATATTCCCGTTGCATTTTTGTGGTCAATACAAATTTATTGGTTTCAATGGTCACTAGTATTAGTTGCCACATTTCTATCTGGTGGTGTTCTATTAAGGTCTCTGACGCCCATCATTCCAGGTAATTAAGACACAGTACTCAGTGTTCGCATACATGTGCTTTAACAGAACTACATAGTTTTAATTTGAATCACAGGAGAATTTGCAATAAAATGCTTTATTTTTATTTTAGGAAAACAAAAGCCGATATACATGGCTGTCATATTGGGTATGCATTTAATACTCGCTGCAGGTTTTATGCTGTACTTTTTCCACATGCCATCGACTGATTTTCCAGACATTACCACAAGCACAACTATAGCTACCACTTTATCTACAACTGCTAAAGCCATTGCTGCTCAAGTTCAGAATGCTAGTCAACCTCTTTCCAAGTCAGCATAAATTTCTACGCAACAATATTCTATTTGGAAAAAAGGCTGACTAGTGTGTAAATGTGAAACTTTATCCCCTCAGCATCTTTTCTAATAAGTGGTACTGTAATTATTTACAAATATTACAGATTAAACGCAAGTGATATATAAGTATAATATAAGTAAGCGACAAGTTTCTAAGATAATGAGAAAGTCAATCTCTTATTAATTCTTTAAAAGTAAATGAATTATATTGTATAAATTTGTATTTATTTATCCAAAAAAGTAAAGTTTTTCAATGTTGAAAAAATCATTCATTTCTTGATAATGAGTAAAGGCGTTTGTAGATGAAACAAGGTGAAAACGATCCTTCCGAACTATTGAAAGACACGCTTATGTATACTGGCCGACGTTTCATATCACAATTTCAAACTTAACAAGTTATTGTTGTCAATCTATTATTACTGCTCACTTTTCCAGTGAATTTTCAGTCTGGATTCTCGCACTGGACTATACATAATATATAATACCATTGGTCCTGAAGAGAGGCGTAAATAAAGAAACGTCAGAAACGTCGGTCAATATATAAAAGCGTGCTTTTTATTAGTTGGGAAGGATCGTTTTTACCTTTTATTCATTTCTTAAGTTGAAGTAAATAATAATTTATTCATCTTGATGCAAATCGTTCCTAGACTTGTACATAGATGGCAGTACCTATCCTGATTCTGTAGAATTTTATCACCGAGACTCCGCTATCAAGAGTGCATTGAACTTCTAGTTATTAGGCATGTTGACTATACAAGGATAGAAAGTATACCAAAAAATTATTTATATTTTAGACTTATTTTACTTTTTTCCTGAAAATATTAATTAATTCGCTCAGCTTGGAACTTAGAAAGGAACTTTCACGCACAAACGATTTTGTAATATGTCCCATTTCGATTTTCTTTGTTCTTTTTATCTGCACTCATATCCGTTCTGAGGAGAGATAAATGTAAATATAGCTATTATAGTATATGTTGTACAGTAACAATATGATACTAGACTGATTTGATAAGAATTAATAATGGCATTATTATTTCTATAATTAACTGTAAAGTGCTAGTTTTCTAACAGAATTCTCGTTAGAATTTCATAGCAACAATTTTGTTGTAACTTTTTTTTTTTAATTCAACGCAATTTTTAACACTTGTCAATAATTTCATAATGTGCATGCTCTGGATTCCTGTAAATAAAATGTATTAATATAATCCTGGGATAATATGAGATTCAAATTTTGGCTCATTTTCATTTAGTATACTAAAATCACAGAAAAATGTTAAAGAAATCTTCACGAACCATAGGGACATTGTATTTTGAAAATACCTTATATAATGTGTAGGATATATATACAGGTGGATAAAAAGTATTAACAGGATGACAAAAGTGTAAAAGTAAAAATCAATCGAAACCTTCACAAAACAAAAATTTCAGTACATCATCATTCGGCTCGCAATCGTCGCGCGACAAGTGCAGCAGCTCCTCACAGAAGTACTGGCAGCTTCATCGACAAGTCGTAGAACTCGCGACTCTATCCCCTACCATCATCTTAACGGCGCCGGACAGTAGCGAAGTAGGAAGAGGATTAAATATGATTATTTCTCCGTTAATTAGAATGTTTACTCGGCAGTTACGGCCCGGCTGTTAACGGGTAATTTAATTTCATCCCTGCCCCGCTCGTCCTTCCTCCTCTAGTCTATTGGAGCCTACCGGAGGTGGAGAGAGGCGCCTACAGGGAATTTCCTTCCGCTCGAGAGCAGCAGCTGCCGCTATACTCGCGAAATACGTATACCCGACGAATAGACTTTCCTAGACGAGAATTTTCTTCTGAAAGGCGATTTTATCCCTTTTACGGCTCTCCTCCCGTCTACTTCTTACCTTCCTCTCTTTTCTCTCTCTCTTTTTTTTCTTCTCAAGTTCGCTGTCGTTCACTTCGCCCCGAAGTTTGAGCAAGGGACTCGCCTGTAAGTTCTGGGTGATTGAAACAAGCGATCAAATGAAGTCTATTTCTTCGCTGCGCTCGTAATGCCTCGGACAAATCCATGGGAGTCCGCGCGGGGGTTGCGGGTTTGTCTTCGCCCCCCCCCCCCCCCCCC
>UELV01000244.1:0-29031 GCA_900490015.1 Megastigmus stigmatizans
AGTACATATAGTCTATTCACGCTGGAATAGCTCGTACGAATCGCATACTAGACACGGAATTGTAAAGCTAAACTGAGAATCGCCGATAATTACAACTCAGCATATTTTTACTTTGTTTCAGACATCTCTAAATGTCCTCCACCACCATCTATGGAATAAATACTTTATTTTTTATTACTTTTCATAAACAGTTGTACCATTTATTCACGAGTTCACCCCTTCCCTAAACACCCTGGTATACTCGAGCATCCGGGGGAAGGTCTTAACGTTACATAGTGAATACTTGATTTGCTTTCCGCTTATACCTTATTATTTTAATGAAAGTAAAATAATTACTTATTAAATAATTTAGTTTTAAAGTGTAATTAATTTTGAGTATTTTGACTTACACATCTATTTTTTCAAAGAATTATTACATGAATTTATAAGACTGTAAGACCGGTAAAAATATACTTATGAGTTTTTGTTATAATACAGTCAACATAAGTAGTCTTTCTAATTTTCCAATGAACTTATTATGTTGGTATAAAAAAAATTAAAATTCGTTCTAAATTAATTTTTAAAAAACTAATTTTATGTTTTAACCATACAAACTTAGTGATATTCAATAAAATTTTATCACATTATTTAATTTGTAATATTTATACTGTAGCAATGAGTGACAGGTATCTACAATATCAACCAACGATAACATTACCAGCTGCAAAATTAGAGTAACATAATTGAATAATTATTTTTTAATAAATCAAAATTTTTTTAACGAAAATTGCTTCAATTATATAAAAATATAAGAAAGTGATAAAAACCATATGGGATACAAAATATAATAATATAAGTGAAAATAAAATAAAAATAAAAACATTTTCATAATCTTGTTGTTTTGATGATCATTTTAATAATAAGTCTTTTTTATTATGAAAAGATGAATCAACCACTGATGTAATAATAAAGAATATGCAGGTATCTACGAGAGATAAAAAGCTAAAATATTTTTAGGAACAAATAATTTAATATAATTATTGATATATAATCAAAAGTTTATTTTACATGAATTCTATTTCTATGAATCCTTCTTAGTAGCATATTTATGCCTTGTTTGCTTGGCTCCAGTCACTGAATTTAGTTGAGATGTACAATGGAAATATCATCGGTACACATGTCAAGATAGCGCCATGCACAAGTTTTTCCTGCAACAAAATTAAAGTTGTATTACTTAAAAGTTATTAAAATTTAATTTTAGAAATGCTAGATGCAGTGGACGAAAAACACAAGGTAAAATGTCTTTGAGCGATGTTCTTTGCTCAAAGTGTCAAATATCTTTTTTTTTTTACAGATTTAGGTGCACACTGGATGGAGATGAATTCCTGTTGAAATAGACTATAGTTTTTATTATCAATTGTTTTAGATTGTATGTATACTTGATAATTCAAAATATATTTACAGAATAAATGTCGTAATAAAAATATGTGAAATTTTGTCTTTTATTTTATATCACTTATGATGTAATGTTAATTAGTCGATGTGTATTTCACTTATTAGAAAAACGATTATATAATATTCAAATAAAGAACAAACTTTTCACAAAATTAATTTCATATACTTGGGACTCACAATAAAAATAAATGAAAAAAGGAAATATCTTCATGCTGTTAAAAATTGGATTATGAATGTTAAACTGTAAAGTTAGACGTAAATTTATACTTTGCTAATTCTAAAATATTAAAATCTTATGGATATTAAAGTTAATTAGGGAAATCACATATTATACTAGATCTTATAGATCTAATTTTACTTATGGAATAGTTATATTTTCAGGCTCTCATATCTTGTTTAAAAAGGTTCGAAATCATGGTGGGTGCAACTCTTGCAAATAATTGGTTGATTATACTCACAAGAATGCTTATTCTGACTCGAGGTTTAGTTTCAAGTATCGTGTAAGATTTAGAATCGATATAATTAATAAAAACACATCTTCGTGTATTTACAATATTCATTCCTTTACTAAGAATCATGTTTAACTGCAATTACGTTTTAAAAAGTTGAAAATTTAATTGAATTTTTTTATATGCAGCAAAGGTTACAATTCAGTACTAATGTGAAGCAATGAAAAAAGTGGCTTGCAATATGCGCTAACTCGAATGATAGCGAAATCCCTTATCTCTTATCAATTATAAAATTGCCGATACATTCTAGCAGCTAGGTAGAGATAAGGTTGGTACCTCAGTGGAAAGTGAATCACAATTGTATAAGTCTGTGCAAAATGTCGCGAATATCCAGCTAAACTAAATTAGAGTGGAACATTGTGTATTACATTGCAAGATGGTAAGACAAGAAAATATTTGTATTAAGATGTAAATGGTTTTTTAATGTCAAATTTTCCTGTAGAGAAAGAAAGTTAATCTCCGTTTCTTTGTGATGTGCTAAGCTTTTTAGGAGTCATTGCAATAATTGGTAATACTAATTAAGACAAATTGAACATCAGAGATCAATTTAATATTTTATATTTGTACTATTAACGAAGATGTATAAGATTTATTATTCTTTAGTACGCCACACATTAAAGTTGACCCCACACCACATAGGTATTATCATCGGTACAAAAAAGATGAGAAAGCCATGTCCTAGTTTTTCCTGTTAAAAATAAATTTAATCTAAACATTTTTGTATAAATATCAGTTATTTTATTTGTTTTTATTTAAAATAATATATTTAATTTTTATTATATGAGTGTATAAATTTACGTTATATATTTTAAAAATCTTTTTATCTAATATTGTCAATACAATTAAATTAATATACATAGCAAACAGAAAAAAGAATAGATTTGTGTTTTAACTAAACCTTGATTTTCTAAGCTTTAATATTCAAAGCCCACAAAAATAAGCTTTTTACATTCAATTTAAGCAAATTATTACAAAAAAGGTAAATATGCAAAGCTGCTATTTTACTATTGGAAATGAACTGCACATACAATTTTACACGAATGAATTTAATAAAGTGCTTAATAAGTTATATAAGGATGACAATAATTAAATGTTAAAAACTACTTTTATTTGTTCATCATACGATATGATGCTATATTAAGTTAAGTTTATAATTACCACTGAATATTTTTATATAAGTTGATAAAATTAACATAAATTTTTCAAATAGCTATTCTTATTGAAAACAAAGAGACATAAGATTAAAAAAATAAATAATTTTAAGAAAAATATAGCTTAATTTCATTTAATTTTTAATATTTTAACATTTATGAATGGTATTTAATTGTTGAAATGTACAAATATTAAAAATTATTCATTTACTCTAAAATTGTTCATCTGGAGATTTTTTAATTTTTAACCCTTTTACACTTTATAAATTCAAATTACTGAAATATTCATATACTATTCATAATTTTAATATGAAATCTAAACTTTTTCTATAATTTCAGCAATTATGATTAATTTGAAATTTAAAAGGGTTAAAAATAGATTTAATTATTTTCATAAAACATTTTATTAACCATGTATTATATAAGTTGGTCTATTATTTTTTATCAATATACATAGTAGTCCATATTTATTTTCTTTAGTTCAAGTATAAAACTTTTATATTGCATTAAATTTACTTAGGTATAATAATTTCAGTAGATATACATAAAAATCTATCAGTTTTGCAAATGATTTTCGTGAATAATAGTTTAAATTATTGATACAGAAATAAGAATAAATGAAGTGTAGATATATGGACTAATATGCTGAAATAAACATTACTATGAGCTAAATATAAGTAATTATGAGCTGATATTTACAAAAAGAGAATTCTGTATTTTGTTAACTAAACTGTTATCAAAATTTCCCTTCTTTAAATTTCTTAAGCAAAAAAAATAATTTTAAATATAATTGTTCTAATTGTTCCAAAACAAAATAAGTATTTTGATACTAACAAATCAATACTCTTATTCTTTATTATATAAAATACTACATATACAAAATTTGTATAAATTTTTAGTTGGTTCGAACTACTTACTAAATAGACTTATTTATTTTTACAGTTATAAGTTAAAAGACTTATAACATATTAAAATAAAACTAACAGCACATTAAATTAATAATGTATAAGTATACTAAAAAATTTTCTAACTATAACATAACGACATAACCTAACTTTTTCCATCAATTCATTGCTCATATTTAAACTGCTACACCTAAGTGGTCAATGCTCAGTTTCAGCTTCTTTCATGTAAATTAGCTATGCTTTATAATTTTTAAGATATGCACATTAATAAACGTTTGAGAAAATTATTTGAATTACGTAAGACGCAAAATGTAAGAAAAAGATATATAGGTATTCTTACCAGGAAGCTTATTCGAACTCTCGGTTTCGTGCAGATGTACGTGCGACATTGCTGCTTAGATACGCTTACAATCTTCGACGTACTTCTTCCCAAATTCTGGAGCCCGTACATTTTGTGTTTTAATCAAAATAACTTTTGATCTTTTCTAAATGTCGTCGATAATCAACGGGTTGTACGGGAGATGCTTTTTTTATTAGCCTGATCTGCGGACTGTAGTTGCGCGCGCATCACATTGGAAAAAGTGACGATTGGTGTGTTGCTGCCTAAGTGTCTGCTGAGGTCGTTTAGGAACTAATGAATACGTTGACCAAAGCAATAATTGTTATTTGTATTACGTATATTTTATTTAAAATAAATGAATTACCATTACATACTAATTTAAATATTATTTTAATATCGGATATTTAATTAAATTACAATGTTGGGTAATGTTACTAATATAAGTTTTAATGAGAAATAAATCGGTACTTGTTTGATTCACGTATTTAGAATTATTTTGCTATATTTTTGAATATATTATATTGTAAGTTAAGTTAACATACTTAAGTATATATGAATCCAAAATTTAATCAGTCACAAGTTATTAAATACTTAAATATTCGTAATAAATATAAATATCTAAAAAAATAGAAATAGACAAATAATATTTTAAACATTTTGTTGTACATACGCAACTTTAAAAATTATTTAATATAAATTTAATATATCAAAAAGTATAATTTGCAAATAGAAAGAAGTTGCTTTATTTTTTTTTTTCAACTGAATTTAGACTTTAGTTATGACAAGAGCTTAAAATAACTAATTATAATATTCTATATAAATTTAAAAGGCTAATATTATGATATACTACAGTAACAGCTTAAAATTAAATAAATGAATTACTTATATGTATTATAGTTTAAAATAGAATAAACTTTTATTATGTGTTATAACTTAAAATGAAATCTAGAATAATGTATATGCATTCATACATTAAAATCGTTTTTTAAGCGTGTGACGAAACAAAGTTATAAACCAGAAAAGTCAGAGTAGACTGTAGACTTACCATCATCAGATATAAATTTCATTGGGGTTATAATCCGTCATCCGACTAAGTATCCGAGCATTCCGAAATCCGAGCCCACAGATACAACACGTACATGCATATATTTTAATGTGTTTGTGGATATAAGGTTTGTTCCCTTAGAAAAAATGACGTCATCATGATACCCGCGAAGTATAAAGTTTTGCTTATTATTATTATTAAAGATGCTTTATGAGTTATAATTTTATTTACCGGAAAAAATGTGTATCAGACATTTATAGATTATTAGTTATTTAAATTATTTATGTATAGGTTTAGAATGGTCAAGCGAAATTTAATTTTTACATATATAAGGTATAATTATAGAACATGATAACAGTTTTATCAGTGCAATTAAAATTAAACAATAACATAATTTATGTGTATTTAGAAATATATTTCATTTTACGTTTTGATTGCCTTCGATTCCGCACGATTTAAGGATGTATTACGTGAAAGTGGCGTATTTTGAATGACCATACGTTGTAAGTAACTTATTCTTTACTTAATAAAACGTCAGCAACATTATTATATTATGTTTTATGCATTGATAGATAGAGGTTAAGGAATGAAAAATTTCCAATTTTTTAAACTTCGTTTTTTCCAAGCTTAATCTACAATTATTGTCCGACTCTAAAATTTCAGGGTTCATTTTATTCGTTTTTGAAAACTTAAGCGATCCAATGGTAATTATAAGTTGTTTTTTTATTTTTAAAATTAGTAAATTAAATATATCGTCATAAATTGATTGTACAGTCGCATTATCTATATTAGTTAAATATTTTCATAATGAATTTTGAAAATGAAAAAACAATTTCACTAATGATGGAAGTTTTCAAAAACGAACAAAATGAACTCTGTAGTTTTAGAATCGGACAATAATTGAGGATTAAACATTGAAAAAAGAATTGGAAATTTTTTATATTCCTTAATCTTTATCTGTTAATTGATATAAACATAATGATAATGTTATTGATGTTTTATTAAGTAAAGAAAACTTACAACATATGATCGTTCAAAATACCACTTTCATGTAGAAGTAATTAATATTATCTAATGTTTTTCGAATAGTTGCTGATTTGACTAGCAAGTATCGCTTGTTAAAGGACACAATTAATAAAAAAAACATGAAATCTACTTAGCCTTTGATAGAATTTGTCATCAGTAAATTATTTTTTTTTTCCTTAAGAGGAGTGCGAATTGATAATTAATTATTATATTTATTATTATGTGTACACCTATTCATTATTATATTGTCTACATAGTTCTTTTGACATACAGACATTGTGATTTATTATCAAAAACTAATAGTTATCCAATATCCAAAGGGAGACAGAGTTACTCGGTGCACGGCAACGGTAATATAAAAATCTTCAGGGTAAACAGACACGTCATTATGCTACCCCTAAAGTTAAGAACGGACCTTATATGAGGCATCTCCCGCATAACTCCCAATGTGTATCCCCTAGGGCGCTAGGGTGCATTCGAATGTAAACATGGCCGCCGGTGTATTGTGCGACAAGTATTTCAACGATACCAAACACGAACTCCCGTCGCTGCGGACGTAATGAGTGCTTGGAAATATGCGCAGGAAGGACCCAGGTAATGCAGTTTTGACGCCCAACTAATCGCGAACGTTATCCCAAGTGCATGAGACCTCCAAAAAGGGCTCGACTTTTTTCGTCCTCTGTCGCGCGCGACTGACCGAGAAAAACCTCAGTGGAAGAGTGAGAGAGATAGAGAGATAGAGGTAGAGAGAGAGAGAGAGAGTGAACGAACGAGCAAGCGCGGAGATGAGGGAGAGACGATGTTTCGGAGAGAGCGACGACGACGACGAGGACGTGCCTTCCTTTTTTTTATGTAGGTCGATCGCGTTTTTGAACGCGAGGGTCGTTCCCGTGCTTCAGGAGTCGCGTGTGCGTTTTCCCAAAGGTGTCGCGGAGTGAAAAATGTCGTGGCAGGTCGATTATTCGGCCAGCTACGGGTTAGAAACAGCTGGTTTTGCGAGGTGGTTCAGCTGACAGCCAATTAGTGTGGAGAGGAACACACTTTCGTTCCAAAACAATTGACTACGTCGAAGCTGTCGATGAAATTATAATGGGATTCTTGCGAGTTCTCTTGTGTGCATATTACGATTGTGCTCTGGGTTCCTGGGATTCGAGGGATCTGACGTTTATGACATTACAGTTGTGTACTGTGAGAGCAGAGGAGTGGACTGGTTTATGAAATCGTGTATTCAAAGCCTCATGATGTGCATATTGATGTGTTATGTATATAGAAGATGAGTGGAGAATCTATGATGTAAAGGATGAATTGTTTTGTTTGGTTTTTCATTATTAATCAATAATCGTGTTCGGGTAGGCTCTTGATTAACTCGCGCGCTGTACATAGACAAATCAAATATGGATTTGCATTTTATTTTTACTTACACTTGAAACGCTTTGAAGAGCATTGAAAACTTCATAGTTTATCCAAGTCTGCATTTCTTGTCTTCACTTCTATTGATTTCGTAACTTTCTTACTAAATTTAAAATGTTAAAATCGCGTAAATTGATAAAATCGAATGCGTATACGTGTTTATATGCGCGCGTGTGTGGGTGTACTCCTCTTTGAACAAACAAGTTCGCAAATAATATTTTTTAAATTATCTGCTATCTATTGTGATCTGCCTTAATAGTCACTTTCATACATTTTTATATAGAAAAGTTTTATGTATCACATAAATAAATGGTATTATTCTTCTAATAAAATACTTACATGAGTAAAATTCAATAAAATCAAAATTTTATTAAATTTTCAAAAAATGCTTTTAAATATTTTACTCAAGCAACCTATTATTTAAATAATTCAAAATTCAGTAAATGATATATAGAGTAAAAAATTACAGCTTAAATGTATTAAAACTATTTAAAATATGCAAACTAATGTTGATTAATAATAATTTGTAGGCTGGTGTCTGGGTGAGCGATGAACGTATTCCGGGCTTTAATCCCGTGTGCACTGCAGCGCAGTGGGGACAGTGGAGCTGGTGGAGAAGGAGATAGCAGCAGTGGCGGTTGCTGGTTTACAGGAAGAGGACAGGGCGATGATTCACGCATGACACAGAGAATGGGAGCATCCGCCTCATCGAGCCTTGCACCCATCGGAGGAGATTCAGTGCAGGCAGCCAGGCTCTCAGCCTCTGGAAATCCTGATCCTCTGAGCATTATTGTGAGGTAAAATAGCTTAAAAACAATGTCATATGAATGTAGTGATTGATGTTTAGTACAGTGAATGACAAAGTTGTAAATTCTTTTTTTTATTTCTAATAATGACAAGATTGAAAAGAAAAGTAATCAATTTTTTAAATATATTTTTTAGAATCTTACATTTAGTCCATTGAATGTAAATTCATACTTTATAAAATATTTCATGAACTTCACACATATAAGCTATTACTAATTTAACACCTTGAATGTAATTATCAATCGAAATAGATTCAGAATTGGAATGATGACAATCCTCATGACCACTGAAAAATTTTGTTTATTACTTTTATGAATCTCTATTATGATATCTTATGAGATGATAAATTTTGAACATAATACCTTATAGGCATAACAATAATATTACTTGCAGGGCAATTGTCACTAAAAAGTGACACAACTGGCATTGTGGTTCCTTCTGCTACATAATTAGGCTTTACTTTGTACACCTAAAACAAATTTGTTCTCACAACCATATCAATATATTTTTTATTATTTTTAAATAATCACTTTTGTTCATTAACATTGTATTTTTAGTGACATAAATCATTAAATAAATTTCGTGATTTATAATAATAGCTAAAATTAATAATTAACTTTTTTATATTGTTTTATTAATTTCATTGGAATATACCATTCTATTTATTAGTAGTTTTAAAGGTGAATAATGTTATTTCATTTATATTTTTACAATTTATAATGGGAGAGATGCAATTTTAATAAACAAAAATATTTATTTGAAATTAGTATAAAAATATTATAAGTTATAATTTTTTTTAACCATACAGTTTTAATTGCTTTAGCAGCAGCTTGATAATGATCTGATGAGGGATCTTCCCGCCAGGGATTAAAACCATATTTTATGTTGAATTCATAAGAATTTGTACTTTCATAATTATTCCATTTTTTATCAATATATTTCTTAAATTGTTGAAAAGTTCTGTCAACTGTCTGTTTGGGTACCAAACGTAATGAAAATTTGGCTTCAATTCTAATGAATAAATATCTTATTAGTATCTGATAGTATTAAAAAGAAAACATTTCATCCATTAATATTATATTTGCTTACTTATTGGGTATTGAAGACAAATCTTCTTTATCTGCACTGACAACTTGTATATGAAAGGCATTGAGTGTAAGAGTAGGTAGGTGTGTTTTATGCATATTTATTCGTGATAGTTTTTCTTTATGTTCAAAAAATGCAACACCAGTTTCTTTTTTAAGTGATTCAATAGAAAATTCTTGTTTGCTACAAAGTTCTTCATCTTTCTTAGTGATTGGTCTCACATCTTTTAAAAACTAAAAATAGATAAATTTAATATTTAAAGTGGGCAATGGATATCATTATATAAAATACATGAATTAATTCATTGCTAGTAATAAAAAATTTAGATAGAAAGAAACAGAAATTTTGATAAATAGAATAAGTTTACCTCTGAGACAGTAGTTTTTCCACTTTTGTCTACGAGAGATCCAATGATACTTATTGCATCCATAAGTGGTTGGTTGAAAGATCCACCATATGTACCACTGTGCACTCTTTTTTCACCACAACTTATTCGTAAGCCAAAAAGACAAAGACCACGATAGCCGTATTTCAAACAAGGCTTTTCATTTATCCTTGTATCGACTGTTAAGCATATGTATTCTACATTGCTGAAAAATGCACGTTTTTTTTTTATAGCATTATATAAACTTCTACTGTACACCTCTGAGGTTCCTTCTATCACAAATTTGATGTTTACTGGGATTTCATTTTTAGTTATCTTATAAATCTTGATAGCATTCAACCAACAAAGTAAAGGAGCTTTGTTATCAGAGACACCACAGCCATATAGTCTTCCGTTTTCTTCAGTCAATTCAAAAGGAGATCGCTTGTTATTCTGTGTATTATCTGGTTTCCAAGTGTCTGCAAATTGTTCGATTTTAAGTTTTTGAGTATAATGCAGAAATTAACTGACTCTATTTCAAATGTAATTATTAACCAATGTTTCCATAAACACATATTGTCTGGTAGTCATCATCTGCAAACAAGTCTGCAAATAAAACTGGTGGTAGATTTGTAGTATTGTCACTGTTGCCATCAACCATATCAACTCTGGCTCCATAGCTTTCCAAAAATTCAGAGCAAAAGTTCATCTGTAAATATTTAAGGAAGTTCATATCATAAAGGCCTCTTTTGATACACAAATAAACATTACCATTCTTAAAATATCATCAAAATGTTCTGAACAATCGGATATGGATGGTATTGATACAACTTCTTTTAAATCATCAATAATGAATTTTTTATTTTCATCCACTAGACTGAATAATTCTGGTATCTTAGTTTTTGGTGCTATCCGTTCATCATCATCAAGGTCCATTTTGAAACTTAGAAAAACTTACGAAAGTGTAAATAAACACGGAAAATGTCAGTTTTTATATTCATTCCCTTAAACAAATCTTTAAATTATTTATGAATTCATGACTAACTTCATATTTAGATTTTCAATAACATATGCAAGTGTTCATTTATTCTTCAGTGCAAATAGATTTATTTATAATTTCCGTTTTCTCTATTTTTATTAGAAAATCCGATTTTCAAGTAAAACAATGAAATGCACAGCCTAAATAAACACTTATTTATTTATGTATTTATGTTTATTCAAAAATAAATACAATTGCACAGGCAAATATATTGCTTTAATTTGGTTACTTTTATCAATGCACTGATAAAATATGCGGATAACTTCATTTGCTCTGCATATTTTTCGCTGCGTTTACACGTCTGCAACGAGCAAAGATAATAATTAATCAAGTGTCGAAACCTCAAAAGAGAGAGAAAGAAAGAATGAGAGAGAAAGAAAGAGTGACAGAAAAAGACGAATGGAAAATTTAAAATTGCAATGTAACTAATAATACGATGAACATTTTCAGGGAGCGAAAAAAGCGCGTTACGGGCTTCGCGACGCTGCGCAAAAAATTCATAAGGAGGCGACGCTCGTCTAAGACGTGCGACCACGGCCGCATAATACGCGAGCTAGTCGGTACGTGGAGTCCGCTTGAGGCGGGCGCCCTACTGGAGGAGTACGAGGCCTTGGCTGCCCTCAAGGATCTGCACGTGCAGGCCGAGTTGGCCAGGCCTCCCGCCGCCACATTCAAGCAGGACCTCTCGACCCTATACGATTACAAATACTGCACGGATGTTGATCTCGTTTACAGGGGCGCCTGCTTTCCGGTGCATCGCGCCCTGCTGTCCGCGCGATGCCCTTATTTCAGGGACCTGCTTGCCGGATGTCCCGGTCAGTAAATATTTCATTCTGCTATACTTGTTTCTGGAAAAGTTCGATTCTTTATTTTCAGTTTCATGTAGCTGTTACTGATGAACGTACGTACGAGGAGTTTTATCGGGGATTTTAATTATTCAGCTTATACCAAGAGACCGAAATATATGATTTTCTAAGCAGTTCAATAGTAATTACAATAACGAATGTTCATGGTTTACAAAATAATTTGGTTGACTTTTAATTAAAAAATCAGCGCAAGTAATAATAGAGAGTATTTTTATATTATGCGAGGTAGTTCATAAAAAGCTTTACTTATAGAGACAAAACGTGAATACTTAGTTGTTTCAGAATAATATAAAAAAAAAGTTAAGAAGATAGTAGTGCATAAAGTATTTTATTTGAATAATAATAGTATTGCATGAATATGCTTTTCTGTTATTGCTTTAGTTTTAAAGTTGCCGATTGTCGAGGACAACGCTTTATGTACATATTTACGAATTATGTACATATTTACTTAATTACAAATTTTGGCTTTGTACGAGTCTCGTATACTTAACGAGTGTATTGTAAAGTTAAGGTAGCAATTAAAAGTATAATTATATACACCTTTTCAACAAAGAATAAAAATAAGAGAATATTCATGTTTGTACGGGAATGAAATTTTAATAAACAATGAAAACGTATGTAAACGTAATAAATATTATAATCATATGAATCATAGAGCAGTAGTTATTGATATAACTGAAGAGATCCACATAATATTATACGTTGTAAGAATCCATATAAAATATTAAATATGTATTCTAAAAATATGCGAGAAAGAATCACCAAGTTACTCAATAATAATATTGTTGAACATTAAGCTGTTGAATTAAGCTGTTAAAAAAAATAAAACATTTTTTTTGTCCCTTTATTGTACATATGGCGTACAATGAAGTTTCAAGTTTAATTAATATATCATAATGAAAAATCCTACAACTGCTTTTAACAGGCTACGATTCTGTCGCAGGTTACGGTGCTCGGATATGTCTGGAGCTGCGCAGTCACAACATCGAGGTGCCAATGTTCTCAGCTCTGCTGCGCTACCTTTACACGGGCGACGTGTGCCCGCACGACGGCTCTCTAGACTCCAATCTCCTACGTCGTCTCGGCGAGGAGTTCGGCAATCCAAATCCCCTCGAGCACGATCTCCGCTATCTACTCGATACGGGCAACTACGCGGACGCAGCTCTCGTCTTCACCTCCGATAGCGACTACCAAAGACCGGACAGTGGAAGTTCTGAGTATGGCTTCAGGCCAAAGCTCGAGCTGCCCTGCCACAAGGCTATACTCTCGGCTCGTTCGCCCTTCTTTCGTAACCTGATACAGAGGCGAACGAGATCGGGTGAGGATCACACGGAGCGAGCGCTTCATATCCCGACGAGGATAGTGCTGGACGAGTCCGTTATACCCAAGAGATATGCCCATGTACTGCTGCATGCCGTTTATTTGGATACGGTCGATCTGTCGTTGATACTGAGGGGCACTGGTTGCGGAAACAGCGCTGGCAGTTTGAGCGAGGTAATGTCTGACTTTTGCTAGGTAGTGCTTTGGACACTTCGATTGCGATACTAATATCTTAACCTTTATATTGACAATTTTAATTTCACAATTAATTTATTTTTACATTGTAATTGTGAGGGATTGATATTTAATGAACTTTTCAAGGTTCAGGCGTTAACACATACAGGTCGAATGCGGCCTAGTCCATTAGAAGAAGCCATGGAATTATATCAAATAGGTCGATTTCTCGAGTTAGATATTCTTTCTCAAGGCTGTGAAGATCTCATTTTGGAATGGCTTACGTTAGACTCTCTACCAACAGTTCTTAAGTAAGGATTCTAAGGACTTAGCTTCCCATTGCTAATAAAAGTTTTTAAATATTTATCTTTCAATTTTATAATTATAATAGTTATCGTTCCTTCTTTAAATTTAAGGATTTTTACTCTTTACAAAAAAAAACTAGAACAGTTTCTCAATCCAAACACTAAGATGACTAAACAATTAAAGAATTAATAGATGCATTAACGTTAACGTAGATGGGGCAGCCAACCTCATGGCTCAGCGTGGGTACACCGGCAGGCGCTACATTATCTCCGAGAGGAATTTCAACCGGTCGCCTCGTCGCCCATCCTTCACCAACTCGATCACGCACACCTGTCGAATGTCCTTCAAAGCCACTTTCTGCAGGCTAGCGAGCTCGAAGTACTCCAAGCCGTGCTTAAGTGGGGCGAGCAAGAGCTCGTTCGACGTATGGAGGATCGGGAGCCAAATTTATTAAGTCATACTGTACACTCCGTTGCGAGGAAGGGCGTTAAGAAACGCGATCTCAGCGATATTGAGCTCAGAGAGATACTCAGCGAACTCCTTCCGCTTGTCAGGATGGATCATGTTCTACCCCCGAACAATGAAATACTCGCTCAGGTTGGTAGTTTTCAAACTTTTTTTTTCTCTGAGCTTATTACAGTTTTTTTTTCTTACCGTTTTCATGAAAATTTTACATTTTATATTTTGCATTATAACTAAACAAGTATTAAAATTAACAAATTTTGAGAGAATGATAACATTGTTCTATTTGAAATCTTATTCATTTCTTAAATTTTATAACAAATGATCAATAATATTTGATCTTTGATGAACACAATCAATTATCGCATTAAAGTTGAATAGTAAAATTGTATTTAAATGTGTCAATACATAAATTAATTTCTACAGGCTATTAGGAGAGGTTTAGTGTCTACTCCACCAAGTCATATGATAGGAGATGAAAGAGAAAATTTGAGAATAAACGCTTGGATAAGGGGAGGCAAGAAAAATGGATTATTCGTACGGCCTCGTCTTTTTATGCCATATTATGAAGAAATAAAGGTAAATATTTATTAATATTTATTATATTTATATTTTAATAATATATAATTTAACAATTAAAAATAAAATTATTCTGCTCAGGCTCTAGTCGAAGAACAAATGGTTCAAGAAGCAGAATTGGTAAGGCTAAGAAGAGCACGATACATTCCTGATATTCCTGATACATTATACATGGTTGAAGAAAAACCGAGAGTTATGGGAGCTGCTGGAGTCGATATTTTGGCAGCTGCTCTTCCAGGTAATTAATTTAGAAAATAAATCTTGATTTCTTATTAGATCATTTAGTTACATTAATACTGTTGGAGTGTTTATATATATTTATTCTCTTCCGAGGATTCTATAATTTATATCTTCCCTTACGTAATAATTTCGTTATTAGTTCCAGATTCTGCTACAATGTCCGCTATGTTAAAGCGCGAGCAAAAGCTACGTCAATCACCAAGTTGTCAACGGGCCATTAGCTTGCCGCTTTCGTCGCGTCATGAAATAAACAGACAACTGCGATTGCGAGTTGTTAGAGAATTCAATTTGCCTGACGCTGTAGCCGATCTTCTCGAAGTGAGTAGCAAATTATATTTTTCTAGCTTAAAATTATTGTTAGAAAATTCAACTTATACTACGAACATAATAGCCGCAAGATTTAGCTTTTTTTTTTATATTTATATGTATCATACTGTCGCTTGAATATCACATAACATTTTGGTTAATATGTCTTTTACTTGGAATGAAGTAGCGTGATACAATTTTTCTAAAAGTCCCCTTTATATTCTTAAAAATATACATTCTTTCGTACTTACATCAGTGTTATTTGCCGATTTAGTATCAATATTAAGTATAATAATAATATTCCACGAATATCGCAAATAATAAAATTATCGACTTTGACTTTTTGAACTGTATATACCATCATATTGCTAAAAAATAGCAAAGCTTAAGGACGAGCCAGACGAATATAGTTACCGACATTTCATACTTTTTTTATTTAATTTTCAATAATTCCACAGAATTAGGCTAAAAATTTTAAAATATTGAAAAATGAATGAAAAACGTATGAAATGGTAATTTTCGGTAATTATGCTCCACCGGCTTTATCTCGACAAAGGCAAAACCTTATATAAATAATTTCATAAATAGATGATACCGTTTAAATTCTTTTTAAAAATTGTACTTTTCTCTAAGCTCATAAAAACCAGAAGTAGATGTTTCAGTGGAAGCTTAAGCCCTGAGCTTAAAAGATATGCAACAATTCCAGTGATGCGTTGCATAGACGTTATTTATAATAACGTTCTACGCGAAAATTCTAAATGACATGAACACTTCATTTCCTAATCTTTATAAAACTTCATGAGTTTAGTCTGTGGTCCTATAAAAAGTTCTACCTGAACTTTTTCCAATTAAAAATTGTCTTTTTACGTACGTTGAACTAACGTATACCAAAACGAGTTTTTAATATGAAAAAGAGGTATGAAAATTTACAGGAACGCTGATTTTGAAGTTACGATTATTAATCAACTAACCACCCGTTCTTTAAGAACGTGAGTAAAACGTGAAGTAGTTTCTCTTCGTACAGTTGTCCTTTGCCAATACTCAAGAAATCTTCTCCACTCGTAATACTATTAACGTCCGGAGCAGAGCCGCGAGTTGCTTTAATAACCTGCATCATCATGATGCACTGGGGGAACTTGAGCGGTGCGCTGTCCTTCAGTAATCGGTCGAACTCTTCCCTGGGGAAATCTTTCGTATCGGCTTTGAGCGATCGAAGGGTGGCGATGAAGGTTTCGTAGTAAAGATCGATTAGTTCGGTGAGATTGTTATCGATTACTTCTTTCTTGGCACTGGATACGAGGAAGAAGATCAAGTCTTTTACACCGTAGTCGTTTGCACTCAGTTGGAAGTCCACTATCTTCACACCTTGAATCATGCTGTTGTTGCTGTACTGGAACATCATGTTGTTTACCCAGAAATCGTTGTGTACGAAGGTGCACCAGTGTTCTGTAATTCGTTATTTGTTAAAAAATTATTTATGGAACATTAAAATGTAACTAATAAGTCTCTTTTCATCTTTTTTTTTTCAACACTTACCTAGCTTTGGTAGGGGTTTCTCCTCAGCTTTTTGACAGTGTTCTAGTGTCTTGAATACTTTCTCCATGTAAGGCTTGGCATCATTGAGCTTTTTGAGATTATCCACGGCTTTGTTTATCATGCCCATCACACACTTTATCGCCATATCATTGTGCGAGGATACAAGACCGGGTGCTATAGTCTCTTCGAAGTCTTTGGGATTCTTTATTTTGTATCCACAAGTGATGGCGTGAAGCTTGGCGAGTTCGCGCACTCCGTATTGCATATGTACGAGATCCATACCGGTAATGCGATCCTGCATAGAGTAGCCTGAGTAGTTGAGGTTTTCAAGAACCACTGATGCCTGACTATCGAACTTTTCGGTGTCACTGAGGCTCATGCGGCCTCCATAGAATTGGGGTACTAGCTTGATCAATTCGTTTTCGCCAATTCCGTTGTCCAACTACAGAAAAAACAATGGGTGCGATTAAAAAATTAGAACTATCTATGAAAAAATCATTGATCTTAGAACATTGTAAATGTAAAATATCAGTTAATTTTTAACACGAAAATAGCAGGAAAATTCCAATGGATTTGGAATGGATTGCAATCCACTTACTTTTAAAAATATATTTAATCTTGAACAAAAACAGTCTATTTAAATATTTGTAAGGTAGAGTTTACTTTAACTTTAAAATAAGATTTACTTACAGATATTGCGCATAGTGAATCGACAATGTGCAATCGTTATCTGAATAATAACATATTTGCTATTGGTAAATATACCCATATAGTTTAAATTTGTATAAAAAATGTTTGTGCATAAATAAAAATAGCAGTACATTTAAAAAAAAATAACATTAAGTTGAAACGATTTATATTATATGATGCAAAAAGGTATGCTAATGTATATTCCAAGCCGTTTCCGTGAAGAAAAAGAAGCTGCTTGATATATCATAGAGATATTCACGCTTTCTGCATCGACCTATATTCTAATCTCTTGCAAACGAACCTGGAGCTGGAGAAAGGCCGGTGCGATTTTTGTGTAGAAGTAGATTTCCTTCTGGAAAGTGAGTGGGCTGTTAAAGAGGTTGATCAGGTACTCGGATTTCGGTGGCATTTTGCAAACCAAGTGGTGAGTCTCTTGCGACCCATTCCTCGTGACGTTGACGTTTACCGCCAAAATCAGACTTCCGAAGTTCTCGCCTGGATCCGTTAGGTGTTTCCAGTCGTTGATCTTCACGGTCAACGGCGAGCCTAATTTATCTTGAAGTAAACCCTCGAGGTCTTGCAGGGGAAATTGTTCGTTTAGCTCCGGCATTTCTAGATACAGCAAAACAGAATATTTCGTTAACACTTTAAGAATTTTTCGTGCGTGATTCGATAATTTTGCACAACTCGTACGTTAACAGCTCTCTGAGCAAATGGCATCATTGTATATTTCTAAAGCTACTCGAGTATAGTAAACTATAGAATTACTCCCAACAATAGGTGTCAATATAACAGTCGAGATACCAAACTGTACACGAAATTCTTTAAAACTGACATTTTATCTTGAAGTTCACTAAAATACGGAATGATATGTATATAAGTATGTGGCGGTTCTACCGCAGCAAAAAATATTTAAATTAGCTTTTATTTTTAGGATTACTAATTCTATTTATTCTGTTTTGTATGATCATTAATAGTTGCACGATAATCCAGCAAAAGATAAGAAATGAATGAAGAATTCAATTTAACGCTGCGTATAAGATAAAAAATAATGAAGTGGAACGAATCCAGAATAACAGAAGAAAAACTTGAAGAATAGCATTAAAGAAATTCATCAAACTCATAAATAAAATAAACGAAACGGTCAATGCAAATAAGTGCACTTCGAGATGCTCAAGAGCATTTCCTCATCTCCCAGCTATATAAAGTTACTAATTCCTCCGCGCTCTAAGACGCATTTGGTCATCTATACGTCGACCAATATAATTTCCATTTGCCGCAGTCGAAATCCGAGCGTCCGAGGACTGCACGCGCATCGCTGAAATTCCGGGCTTTAGGCTATATGTTTTAAGCTCAGTTTTAAAATATATTTAAGCTCAGTTTTAATTTTTGATTTTGTCATTTTCAAGTATAAACTGCAAGTAAAAAAGGTTCTTAACTTTTTCAAAAGATTATTTAAATTATCAAATAGCAGCAGTAATGATTATCTATGCAAATTGCGGCTGAATATTTAAAAGACATCATTGTTCTTAAAAATGTTATTGCGGAAATGTTTATTCCTCGGTCCAGTGGAATAATCAAAGCTTACATATTTTTTTTACTACACTTTTTCTTCGCACATCGATGTGTCGTTAAAATTACACGGAGCAATTCTAGCGATAAAAATATCAGTAGTAAGTCTTCGATAAAGTGTGACAGTCATAGTACCATTTAGCATACTAATTTGCCAAGTAGTTCAATAAATTTAAGCTCGCGAGCATTCCTGCAGTCACGTGTATAGGCGTCGAAAGAACGAGAGAAAAAAGCTACAATTGAAATCGTTTGCTTGATTCATTATCCTTCCATACGATTGGTATAAGGCAGTGAAGAAAAAAAAGGGTGAACAATAAATCAAAGAACATCAACTATTATATGGCAGCCGCGAGTCACGCATCTAACGCATCGGCATAGAACAAAAGTTCTTTATCGCGCGCCGATGCGTATTCAAATATGTGCTCAAGCAGTCATGAAATTTTTATTTCATCGGAGAGCAGCGCAAACGATGCAGTGCTGCTGCTGCTGCTGCTTGGCGAGCGCGCGACAAAAAGCCGAGAGAGGAAAACTGGGAGCCGCAGCGCGCCAAGACCAAACTATAACCCGTCCTAATGAATAAGGCAATTCAATTAAGAAAAATTGAAGGCGCCTTAAACGCACTTATATGATTCAATAACGCGGCGAGATTTCGCGAGATCTTATAGCCGCACCGGTACAATGTCTCCTCGTACAAAGCAACCGCTTTATTCAAATGCCCGTCGCGGTTTTTTCTAATGAATATGCAACGACATAATCGGCAGCGCTCCACAAAGATTCTCTCTCTCTCTCTCTCTTCCGTCGCCGACATTTTTTCGCTTCCGTCATTTGCCTCACGTGTGCATCAGGCTGACGCGCGCCTGCGCGCCTAAAGCCCGGAATTTCAGCGATGCGCGTGCAGTCCTCGGACGCTCGGATTTCGACTGCGGCAAATGGAAATTATATTGGTCGACGTATAGATGACCAAATGCGTCTTAGAGCGCGGAGGAATTAGTAACTTTATATAGCTGGGAGATGAGGAAATGCTCTTGAGCATCTCGAAGTGCACTTATTTGCATTGACCGTTTCGTTTATTTTATTTATGAGTTTGATGAATTTCTTTAATGCTATTCTTCAAGTTTTTCTTCTGTTATTCTGGATTCGTTCCACTTCATTATTTTTTATCTTATACGCAGCGTTAAATTGAATTCTTCATTCATTTCTTATCTTTTGCTGGATTATCGTGCAACTATTAATGATCATACAAAACAGAATAAATACATAAATAACTGTAAATAATTTTATGATCAAAATATATTTCGCATAGAATATTAGCATGAAAATATTGATACAGTATATTAATTAATAAATCAAAACTTCATGTGAATAAAATTATAATTTTTTAGATTGTATTATCTTCTCTAAAAAAAATGGCACGCGTAATAAGTATCGATGAAAAAATCTTAACTTTTTAAGTTTATTGACCAATATATCTACTGCAACAAAGAATCATCGATATCGTCAATAGATACCGTTTTCACTAGTTGAACAAGTTAATACTTTACCAGGGGTTTATCTTTCAGATAACTAATTATAAAATTCATACTAAACTTCATATTGATACTTTTATCGATTTTTAATTGACTCAGAAGATTAAGAGGATAAAAAGCACCCTTGTTCAAACATTTCATTTTTATTTTTATTCATAATAAATTAAACTAACTTCTCCTCTGTCAATCTTAGCTAATGGAATAAGTTGTATTAAGAAAAAGAGCGCAGTAGTATTCTCGCGCATTAGTTTGTACGCATTATTGGCCAGTTAAGAGAAAACATATAGGTATATATAACCTTTAACGAATATACAACCATTACATGCATATATAGCACACACCCGCAATGTTTCGAATGAAAGCTGTATTTATTAAACTTCAATTTGAGAAGTAGCAGGTCATCATATGACATTAGGTTTATAGTCGCTATGCTAGAACGTACGGAAAAATGATATGCACTTTGGATGAGCAGCTATCACGTCGCACAATGCACATGTCTGAGGTTTGAGTAATGGAATGAATCACATGCAGAACTTATATCTAAAGTACATATATCTCGTTATCAGACAGGTCGTGACTTGGTTACTTTTTTTTCTAAAACCGCAGTTATATCATTCTTTGTCTTACGATCCAATTTCAAAACACACGCTATTTAAATTTAGATATTTCTATGCATTACGGTTTTATTTGTGACGCGCGGAAAGATGCAACAATATTTAAGGTATATTTTTTTGTAGTGCAGTTAAGCTTCGACAGCTTGAATAGATGTTTTTGGTTACACTGTTAATGCGAAAAATTGAGCAAGTCATTTTATTGCACTTTTTCATTCTGAATTCGATTGCATCAGTATTATTTACTGCTGTCAATTTATTGTCATACCGTATAGAGGTGCATGTTATGACGGATATATAGACTTACGACACGCCAAGTAACTCAATGCCTAGTAGCGCGAGCTAATCAAATTAAGGTAAGAACCTAAACTGATGTATATATAAAGCTCTTCTTCGCCGACGACAATTCCTCAAAGAAGCTCTTTCGTGCCAAGTTTATTTCGGATGTAACCGCTTTAGCCGTGCGTTCTACTTGTTTTAGAAGTAGATTCACGTTTAACTTTCATATGCTATACGATGTTTTTTTTCATTAATTATGGGGTTTCTATAGACAATACTAATATGTTGAATTAACTGCAGCAATTTTATTTAAAAAAATGTTAGTATTATTTTATAAGGTACGGTTGTTTCCTTTAATCGAAATTTTTTATTTATACAAATTGGCCTCAAATATTATAAATTTATTTAGATAGGTTTTAATTATAAAACGACTATTCTAGACGGGAGACAATTTTTCATAATATTTAACTTACGCTTTTTACGCAGTGTTTTCTTAGAAAGATATTACGTTAGTTGATATTGCCACTCTAATATAATTCCTAATTTTAAAGTAAAATTAAATAAGTTTGAGTGACAAAAACTTTCTATTCAAAGAAAGGAAATTGAACTTTAATACAATAGCTTTTGCAATTCAACAAATTAAGTATACTTTCGATTGTTCATTAGTTCATTATACTACTTTTAATTAGTTTAATCTACTTTTTCTTACCGTACTTACGTTATGTTGGGAAAATTCCTAGAATGCTTGAATGCCTCATTGAATTCTTCAATATTGTATAACAGTAATTACAATATTTTTTCTCAGCTAATTATTTCTTACGTACAATGTTTGCATATGAATAGTCATCTACACTTTTTTGCTCAATCTTGTGCAGGTTCACTGAGCATGGTTTGACTCAAATGCCGAGCTCTTTGCATAGGCTTCATGTGGTTCGTATTGTCTCAGACGACATTAGCTCAGTCGGTTAAATATTTAATATGTAATCAAAATGAACAACTGTTTCATATTGATAGGTTGTATCGCGAGTGCTCATAATGCTAAAACAATTTACAAAGATATCAATATATTTCATTATTTTAATGTTTTTTTTTTTTTATTAAAGAAATATAATATATTGAAAATTTTGATAAACAATTTATCTCTAACACGGAAATATTTTTTTAAACAATTCAAAAAAAATTTTAGTTTAATTTTATGTTTATTTTAGCAATGAAAAACTTTTAAGCGACCGATATTTCTGATATTAAAATTGCCAACCACTTTTATGCCATTACTGAAATTGCATTTCAATTTGGGATAAAAATATATTTGTTTAATAAACAATCTTTTTTTATTTTTAAAAATATGTAAACTAATTGTATGTTCAATAGAAAACATCAAAATTTTTAATTCATTTATGATAAAGTATGAAATATCGATAAACTGATTCAGGCAGCCTTAATGCTGCTATATATGAATAAATATGCGATTATGAAAGAAAAATTAATTCGCGTTTCTCAAGCTCGTCGTAAAATCATCTGCAACTGCCGCAAGTCGATAGCCTCAGCACTTTGATGATGCAGCGTTGATTGAACTTTTGTTTTTTTATACATCGCTGGGTAATCTCGTGAAAAGAAAAAAGCCATTCAACGTTAAAAAATTACGTAAAGATTTTGGCTTCCGTGTCTACTTTACTACGGTCGATTCATCTGTGAACTATGATTAATATACTGCAATTTTTATTCAAGCGTCCTGACATTGCGTAAGGCCTTCAAAACCGCGCGGAACGTATTCGCGGGGACTTTAAAAACAGCTCATAGTGTAAACGAACGTGCTCGGTGCACTCTGCGATTGCCAATGTTTGTCAGGCTTTCAGGGAATGAGATTTCGATGAAATTATTCACTTTTGCATGGATAATAATTCATAAAGTGTTATACTGGTATTATTCAAAACTTCTTTTATTCATTTAAAATAAGTTATTATATTTTTCTTATTCATTAAAATAATATACGAGATATTATTGACCAAGATATTAACTAAATTGCTTCTTATGCTATGTTTATGCTGGGTTCTCAAATAACCGTTAAATATTGAAATTCATAAAATCATCAATAGATAGTATAGGTTTCAAAATTAATTCCATTTATCATTTTAAAAAAGCGTTAGGGAACAGAAAATCTTTTTCACGTGTTATTATACGGCTCAATGAATGCGTGCGATGCTTTTGGCTGCTTTAGGGCTTCCTAGAGTATATTCCAATTTCAGTTAACGTCATTACTAAATAATATAAAAATTTATGCCTTCAAGATAATTTTAATTGAACTCTTTTACACGAATAATAATTATTGGCTCGCATGTATTCATAAAAAAATAAAAGAAAGAATAAATCTCATTAGTTAATTTAGCACAATTTGAGTTTTAAAAGTTTGAATAGTAAGTTGATAATTTTACCATTCGTAAAAATTCATTTCGTCAATGTTAATTACAACTTTTAATATTTATCATGGTAATTATTGTATTAATTATCAGAGACTTTAAGTATGATTACATATTTTTAACGCATGCTTTATAATATAGAGCTATTTACGTGGACTTTTTCAAGCAGCATTTTAAATGCAAACTGTCAATGATCAACGGGGCACCTTTTCCATTCAACAATTCCTCTTTGAATTTATATATCGTAAATAAAATTGTTTAGCTAAAAGTATCAAAGAAGACATCGCTATGGTTCACATGTACAGTAATTTAACTAATTCAAAAGCAATCATTCAATTAAAATTTTCAGCCTTAGTTAAATATTAAATTCTTTTATTAGTTCACTTATGACAATTTCTTGAATTAAATGAAATCAAAGTCGTATTTATCGGTTACTCGGAAAACAAGTTACTTAAAGCAGCTAGGAACTACTTAGTAATTGGATCAAGATAGTTATTTAATTAAAAAACATGCGAAAATTTTAAAGAAGATTAGTCAAATGGTTTTATTGATTTTACTAGGTTGTCTAACATATCTTACTGTTTATATTTTCTATGAAATCAACATAAACATTTCAAGATAATTCTTTTTCAAGCAGCGAGTATTTTATAAACAAACTGCGTATGAAAATCAACAATCGTTCACTTTTCTTATTTTTAGATTATTTATTGAGGTTCTATTTATTAATGTATTATTCATTAATCCAGTACCTTTCTTTATCTGAATATAAAATGACGATTGCACTCATATTGTGATTTATAACAAAGGCCATTTAGAAAAGGAGTTTATACTTTTAAAAACAAAATTACTGCACCCATTAATGCAGCTGGTGTAGAGGTTGAAAATATTTTTGAAACGACTGAAAGCTCGACTGAAAGTACTTTATTTTTAGACTAAAGTAACCGTGGCATTCTTTCAGTATATATAAGATCAAAATGAAAATGTGGTGTTTCATAATATCAAAAATTTTATTGAGCAAAATAGAAATTGTATAATAGAATATAGTGACCAAGTATATAGTACAAAATATTTATTTTTCTTTATTTTCTTAAGTGTCTTTATACGATTATTCAGCAGTTTCCAGTGAGACAGCTATTTTAAATGTTATTACAAACGTAAAGTGCAAAATTGATCAATAAGTTAAAACAATATAATGTTTGATTAAATGATAATTTCATATTTGTATTCAAGAAGTTCCACAAAGGGGAATGAAACCCAACACTGATCCCATTAAAATGACAAGGTAAACCTAGGAAACTTGTACCATTTTTTATTGTGTGAAAATACTTACAATTTAAAAAAAGAACTAATAACCTCGTCAATTTACGGAAAATGTTTTAAACTTCTCTAACCCAGTCTAGCCCAGTTGATGTTATCCTAAGCCTAATATATGGAAGTATAAGAAACAGAAGAATAGAGAGTAAGGGGCGCAATTTTTTTTTAAAATTAATATTCTGTTAAGCTCTAAATGATGGCGTAAGTTTTTTACGTCTATTTTAAAGACTTCATTTTATTCGAACCTGATTAGAATCTTGCACAATCTTAAAAAAACCACGTAATTAAGTAATATATTTCGTAAATTTTAATTTAATTTTATACAAGTTAAGCTTAGTACATTAAGTTCAAGAATTGTGTAGGTAACGAACGAATGAATCAATGTGTTAATTAATAAGTAAGTCAATTGACAGTTATGAAATTAACGAGGTTAATATGGTTACTGCATTCGAATAAACATTACCAATAAATGCGGTTATTCTGTTTGCTTATTTTTATTATTTATGCGGACAATTGCATCCCGGAATAGCTGATCTATACGGCTATACACTTGCGGAATCGTTAACCGCTTGTGCTTAGAAAAAAATCCATCTCGCGGTTTCCTAGTCAACCTTTATCTAACGGTAAGTATATCCGGCAGCCGATAGACGAGGTGATATTTTGCACTGTTTACAAGTGCGCGCGCAAAAACAAACTCCGCGCGAAAAGACTGAAGCCGTGCGAGTGCGAGAGTTAAATAATAACGACGCGAAACCTAATTTCATTTCTGAAAATGTCTCTACGCGCGCGGCCTGTTTTATTGTTCGAGCCTTTTTTTGCTCGCCTTCTCTCCCCGTAATAAAGCCGCGTGTAATCGACGTGGTGCACATTTGAAATTTAGCACAGATCAAGCGTTAAACTTTTTAAGTCCACGGCTTTTTCGCTACTTTTTGCTTCTTTTCTATTCCTGTGTTGGTATTATACGTTGGGCTCTTGCGGGTACAATAACTCTGCATCTCTTGTTTGGTTTTACGATGTTTTTCACCCGAGGACAATTATTATATACGCGAGGCGTACGGCAATTATAAGTTCGAGGGGGTACACGGCACATACTGCAAGATCACTTTTCTGAAAATTTCTAAGGAACGATTATGAAGGGAATTAAATGAAATTGTTTCAAATTGCACATTATGTTTGGCCGAACATTGTTTTGCGCGAAATATTTTGCAATTACTGGCGTCGAGTCGAGCCTCTGCGTGTAATCTTTTTTATTGGTAACTGTAAAATTAAGCAATGCGAGCCATAAATATTATGATATTATAATACTCCATTTTATTACATAATTCACGCGTAACAATGTTTTATTAGATGTCTTTTTTTTTTTAATAATTTGATTATTATGGATAATCTTTCGCCATCAGGAAGCAAAGGTTTACTGTCAAACCTCAACTGTATAAGTCCTACGCTAAAAAGTAGTCATCGTCGACAAGACATAATTGACCGTTTTATGGGCTTAAATGCTATTGAAAAGTCACTTGCTCGCGTTGCTAACGTGTGACATGTCGAATTGAAGAAGTGAAAAAAATGCTGATTCCATGATTGCAGATGATTGGCACGATTATAACACAGAAATAGGATAGACGATAATTTAATAGGATATAGACATAAATTTAATGGTGATTGAACTCGTGGCTAATCATATAAACGGGAAACATTTTATTTGCTCGCTGCAGTTATATACACAAGTGCACCGTATCGAGAAGTCTGACTGTCACCGTTTAATTATTTATAAATGAAAAATTATGGCATCTACAATTTTCCGGCACTTGCGGTATAAGTCATATGCTAATGCACCGTCTGATACGCAGCATTATTCTTCCTCTGTACAGTCTTTTGTCGCGATGAATCGCTCTTTTTTTTTATCAGCTCTGATAACATCAAATTGATGATGACGGCCGAGCATAAATTATAATTGTAACAATGCTATAATTCATATTATTAATAATTAAAGAACGTTAATTGCTCATTAAATATTTGCGCAAACTCAATCCAATTGTACTACATGAACTTATTCCCGCATTACACACAATGAGAATGAAATATTGGACTATTCTTCGAAGATAAAGCTAATTGAGATTTTCATTATTTACGATACTATGTATTTCACATGTATTTTTGCACTCTGGCGTCACTGCAAGCATGCATTAAAAACTGTCAAAAGAGAATTCTGGCACAATCATATAAATTATCATTATTTATTTACAGACGTGTTTTCATTTTGAACGCACGAGAACATTGATTGAACGAAATCAGTTGAATTGTTTCAAAGCAAAATGATTGAAGTAGAATCCAACGGTCAATCGAACTCATCGGTATATAGGCCATTATACATGCAACTTTCTCACTTCAGATAAAGAGGAAACTGTCGACTGTTAACGTTGCGTGTTGCAATGGAGCGCGATAACCGCCATTGGTGATAGAAAATTTTCTGATCTGACACATTTTACGAGATTAATATTTCACGAGCCACATGTTTTAAAATAAACATTGAAAGGCATAGCGTAATGATTTACCGCGGCTAGAAAAGACTATCTCTTCGCGCACTGCGTAGACTGTCGCGCGCACTTAGTGTAATCTTTAATAGCCTATCAGACGGTGTCGGCGTCAAAATACATCCCGATGCTCGTGCTCGTCTCGGGTTGCGCGCACGTAATGGAAATTTCATGGCGAATAATTTGGGATCCGAAAAAAGCACACTAGATTCTCCCGAGCCAAACGCTTTTGGTCACGCGCGTTGCGTAACGGACATGTGTCCCTGCGTGCAATACGTATAACTTTCGCGTTTTGCATCCACCGATCCATTCCCCTGAAAAATAATCGGTATACTAAATTTCAGATTCCCGATAAGCAGCACTCCAGACAAACAGACGCACACTTGTAGACACACACAAACACACACACTCGTAACGTGTCAATGCATTCGTGCGTCCTTGTTTCAAATGTATCATCGTACGTAACGCCAGAACTCACCGAATATAGCTTATCAATGCCCACTGTTATTTACGTTCTCTCTCTCTCTATCTTTCTCCCACCGCACACCTTCCTATATATCGTAACACGAAACTTCGCGCACCAATATATTTTTGTCTCGATAATAGCGTCGAACGCGAATGTAGTTGAACGAGACCAAGAAGAAAAAGAAAAATAAAGGTTAAAGAGAGAAGCCACGGGAACTAGATCGAGACTTCGGGCTTCCGACCGTACATTTATTTATAATCGCGGGAGATCCTAGCGAGGCTGCGCTGCGAAGTAGACTGACGAGTGGGGAATAACTCGGCTTACCCGCTTGACTTTGACCCTCTGTTGCAACTCTGCTGACTGGCTTATGACTTGGCTCCCTCTTGCCTCGCGCACTTTTCTTCGGCCCCTGAAGCAGCGAAAACTTTGCGACCGGCTTACTTTATACACTCAGCAGGAAGACGACGCGGACGATCAAAGTTTGACTGCACAAACTGTATTCGAGAGAGTATAGTTTTTATTTTGTTCAAGTGTGTACGCGAGAGTCGAGGTGCAGGAATATTGTAACTACTACCGGTCGGCTAGACAAACGCTCGACTTGTGTTTAGCACGACTCGCGAAAAACTCTTTAAGTCCTCGTGTCGTCGACTCGTGGCGCACTCACGTGTCTTACGTCATTGGCTCGTAGTTTTTCGTGGAGTCTTGGTGGGATTGGCCTTT
>UELV01000245.1:0-22764 GCA_900490015.1 Megastigmus stigmatizans
GGATACTGCTTGCGCGACAATTCCCTTTTTGCGCTTTGGACTTGACTGTACGTTTATTTTCGGCATTTCTCCTCCGCCGCTGTACATGCATGTTGCCTCCTCCACCGTGCTTCGTGAAACCCAGCAGCGGCGGGAGGGAAGGCCAGATGCGCATAGTTCCATGCACATCCGCGTGGCACCGCTAGCTCACGGCACAATTGGACAGTGGCACGGGTTCGCCGTACCTCACTGGCAACCTCTTACTAATCTCTGACTATAGCGGCACTGGCAATCTCTTACTAATCTTTGGTTTAGTCTAGTTTCGAAATTCGGAATTCGAAGCGTCGACAGTTTTCATAGATCAATTCCGTTGTTGTGTTTAGTCGTAATCGTAAAGGTTTTATATTCTCAGATCTAAAAATTCGCATATTTTATTTTCATGCAATAAGAACTACAACTATTTCGTTACAACATAAAGTACACAATGCTTCATTTTAGAAGGTAAACAATTTTTTCGCGAGCAGATTTTAGTAGCAATTTTCAGGGTCGACAATTTTAACCAATTTAATTAGGTATTCAAATGAATTAATTAGTTCACAAATTACTTTACTAAGCTGATTACTCCCTTTTTGTCAAAGCCTTAAAATACAAATAATACATTTAGAAGTTATCTTTATCTATCCTTTTTCTTTCCCCTTATAACAATTTATCATAAAAGAAAATCTGGCAGAGTACTACAAATTTGTATAAGAACATACAACTTTATTTTATATTACAGCTTGCTTCACACAGAACATCACACAGAAATGGCAACCTTTGCAGCTCCTCTTGAAGAATCTAATAAGAATTTTTTTGAACCTACTAATATTGATAATGAGAAAGATACATCCAGTGATTACATTAAGGACATAGATCAAAAAGAGAGATGTAATGAGAGAGCGTCGTTTTATAAAAAGCCAATTAAAAAATACAACTATAAGCTGGAAGTTGATTGTGAAGATACACCACAGGAAATTCGAAGACAAAGGATATTGTCTCACCAGAAAAAGTTAGTATTTCATATTGCATTATGTAATATTAGTAAATTAAATAAACATTGAATTACTCTTTGTAGAAACCGAGATGCTTCTTTTAATTCTGGACGGGAAACACTGGAAACTGTGTTATATTCAGAAAATGAAGAGTATACGGATGAAGAGTCGGAAGAAGAATTTGAGCAAGAAGAGATGGAAACTGAAGAGTTTAATAACACATACAGACATTATCGTACTGAATATGGCCGATATCAGAATATGTTAATGTTATCAGAATGGATGCTGGAAGTTCCTGAAGATTTTACTGACAAATGGATTATGGTCCCATGCCCATTAGGGAAACGAGTATTACTGGTTGCCTGCAAGGTAATTGAAAATTATTATTTGCTCTAGTTGGTGTTGTTAATTAAATGTTTTAGGTTTTCTGAAGACATCACTTTACTAAAACTTCTTACTAAAATTGCATAAAAATATTTTAATTATAATTTTGATAACTTCTATATCAAGAGAAGTTTTATGTACCCAAATTAAACTAACTTTTACAATGATATTTATAGGGTCTTACAAAAGCATATTCTAGAAGAGGAGCATTTCTTTATGAATTTACAAGTATGCTTCCTGGTGGGAGTCTAAAAACTCGTCCGAGCAGTTATACTATATTGGATTGTATTTGGTTGGAAAGTAAAAAGGTGTACTATGTATTGGATGTGCTTGCATGGTCGAAGCAAGAAATGCTCCAATGTGAAGTAAGATTCTGATTTTGAGTTTAAAATGCATAATTAATAATTCATAGTACTCTTTTCTAAAAGTTAAATTTAAAATTTTTAGACTGAATTTAGATTTTTCTGGATAAAATCTAAATTAGAAGAAATGCCTGAACTAAAAGATCGAGACTCGAACAATAATTGCTTTCCTATTTTGTTACTGCCAACTGTGAATTGTGATCAAGATTTCTATGAATGTCTGGAAAGCATTTCATCATCTTTTCGACTGGATGGTCTCTTATTTTTCCACAAAGAATCATTTTATAATAGTGGGAGGACACCACTTGTTGTGTGGTTAAAAACATATATGCTTCCAGAAGTGTTAAATATGAGTATTCCTAAACCATATGATGAAAAACCAAATGACTATATTAGTTTTGAGCATCATGTACTCCAAGTTACTGAAGGAGAAAGAGAACAAGCTTTAGAAAATAGTGCTGAAAACCAAACTAGCTGTATCGAATAATTTTTAACCTTTAGATACCGTCGTAATGGATCTCTGACACCACATGATTTTGTTTAGTCAAATTTTTGTGTTAAATTATAGAAATGCCTATTTGTAAGCCTACAAAGAGTAAATTTATTTAATATGTTGAGCACCACGTGAGTCATATATGCTCATGAATTTCAAACAAAAGTTTTTAAAATTATACTAATTGGTATTTAGGTTAATGTATCCTTTTATATTAGCAGCACTCAACCTGCTAACTATCAAATATTATTTTATCTATTCAAATTTCAATTTTCATACAAAAAAATACGAAATTCTATGTGGTATTAGTCAACCACCATGGCGGTAGATGCTAACAACTATTTCACAATGCTAGTTAAGGGTAATAGTTTTGTTGCTTTACTCTAAAATAGTGCAAAAGTAAATATCTTAATTATCGACAAATTACAATTCTAGTAATTGACAAAACATGAGCAGCTTGTATGTATATATTATTGAACATTTAAATATTGTTGTTATTTAATTATTTTTTTACGTTTATATTAGCTAATCAATGAACTGAATAATATACAGACATGTTGATACTTTTGTAATTGACATGAATTTTTAACTCATAATTTTATTCTATTATATTTTAAGTAAAATTAGAAAGACTACTTATATTGACTGTATTATAACAAAAACTGATAAGTACATTTTTATCGGTCTTACAGTCTGACCTTCATTAGTGAGGATTGAGGTGGCGGGGGGCAGTCAGATTCTCCTTTACTAATAAAGTTTTTTTCAGGTAGTAATTTTTAAATATTTCAGATTCTATGGCGATTGTAAACAATGCCATTATCATTATTATATGAATTTATAAGACTGTAAGACCGATAAAAATATACTTATCACATATTCTAAGTAAATTAGAAATTCTTACTATGTAAAGAAATAATCAAAATGACGTTTTTAAGTAATGCATTTTATTATTTATGGACGTAATATGAATTATATCTTTCATAAATCATCATCTTTTTCAAGAATTTATGTAAGATTTCAGTAGTACAGATTTAAAAATCTGTTAAAAAAAATTAATCAATAAATACTATTGTTTTGAAAAATTTTTTCATTTATTATTTTTCATTTACAAATTTTATAAGTATCACAAATTACATAATCGCTTTTATAATTTTTTCCTGATGAAAAAAGTAAGAACAGCAGGAAATGAAACATTATATTGTTTATCACAGTTTTGTTGACTTACAAATAATACAAGATATTTTAGTTATACTTAAAATATAAATTAAAGATATTATTGACTATCTAGTAGAAAATAGTATGTACAGTAAATTACATTACACAAAAATTAGCAAACTGTGCACTGTAATATAGTTTGCTTAGTATAAACTTAGTATAAAGCGACTAACGATATATTATATACTCACTAATGAATTAATTGTTTGTAAAATAAAGATATCATATTGGGTCCAGTTGTCAATTAATTATATGTTGAATTCATTAAAATTTATTACTATAAATCTTTCTCAAATATTTAAAAACAGTTAAATATTAAAATATTTTTTATAAGCAACAAACTAGAATCCCGTTGATATCTAAATTTGATTAGCTTGATTTTATATATAAAACAATACAAAATGAATAAAAATTTATCATGTTAAAATATAAAATTTTGGAAACAGTAGAGTCATAGAAAATTAGAAATACTGTTATTTCGAAAGACTAAGCTGTGTTATATTAATGTGTAAAGCATCCAAAGCTTTTTCATTCAAGTACGTCAAAACTGTGTTCATGGCCTCAACGTTTGATACTTTCATCTAAAAATATAAAGATTAACTAAATGTCAAATATATAAACTAATATTTTTACAAAAGTTGAATAATAATGAATACCTTGCTTCCTGCTATAGTGAGTGATGGAAGTTGAAGCCTATGTAATATACAAAGTCCCAATTGCAAACTGCTAATTTCCAATATTTGAGTTTGAAGTACTTGGTGAAACTTTTCCACTTCTTCTGCATCTATTTTGTCCCTTTTGTCCAAGAAACTATTCACATGAATACAAATATAATTTAAATTGTTGTTGTAAAAACATTTTAATAAATGAAATAATATAATAAAAAGTCTTAAATTCGTTTATTTAAATTTTCTTTTTCTTGATATGGAAAAATGTTGAAATAAAACCCATTATTTCGAAACTCAATTGCACATTACAAATCGGTTTTACGTGGTATTAGTCAATTTGATATCAAACTTCTTACTGGTATAAGTCAACATAGTATTTTAAAACATACACATTTATTTGAAGTAAAATATAGTTGCCCATAAAAATAGAATCCCCTTCAGGAAGATTCTTTTATTTAATAGAAAATAAAGCATTCTTAGCTACTTTATATTAGTGATAAATACAAACCAGTTCCATAATTCAATCATATCCTTGATGAGAAATTTGATAGTGATGGATTCGGAGCTGGGCAATCCAGGAATCGAGAACTCGAGCTGTGCTTCGTCTTGACCTTTAGACTTATTTTGTCCGCCGTTGGGACTTATCAGGATTGGCAGCAGCCACATGAGATCCTCGCTGTTGACGGGCAATGATACGAAGACGCAGTCGAACATTCGGCTGAGGGTCGCGTGGACGGCTCGCATAGTGCTGACGGTACCGCGGCAGAGCAGGAGCGGTAGCTTCGTTGAGTTGTCCGGTTCAGCATCCGTCGTTTCGGAACGCCAGGACATTAGGAAGCCTCTGTAAACGTTGTTTTCCTTTACTTTTTCATCGTCCATCTTGGCTGTTACTTCTATCTAAACGAATAAACGAATTTGAAATTAAAATCGGTAAAATAATATGTAAACAAGTCGAACTTGCAATCGAGTTTTTTAAAGTCGCATAAGTCAATAAGTTTTACCAGTAATTTTTGGAAGAAAAAAAATCTGCTTTTTTATCAAACAGTGTACCTAATTAAAAAAAAAAATATTTTTTGACTATTTCGAATCTCTTTAAAAAAGAGAATTTCAAAATCAAATGCGTAAAAATTGAGTTATTAAAATTATACGGAAATTTTTAAAGAAAATGTAAAATTTCTTGAAATATTCTGAATTTTTTCTTTAAAGTAACCATTTAGAAAAAAATATACATACCATGACAATAGGATGATCTGTTTCCTTAGGCCTCTGCACATCCATAACGGTGATTTTGGCCTCGTAGCTGACAGCTTCGTTTGTTAAAATACAAGCTACTTCTTCTCTGAGTTTCTTCGAGTATTGCTTTAATTGCACTTCGTCATTACAATGAAAATCAAACAGAAGCGATACTCCCCAAATATTCCACGTTTGTTTTAGAAATACTGAAATAGAAAAATTCTAAATTATTTTATATATCGCGATTCGCAATACTAAATTACGGATATAAACGGATTGTTAAAAATTTTTCTCTAAAAAATAACATATCTGATATCACTGACCTATAATTACTACAAGCAAAGTTTGTTCATTGTTTTGTTTCATCCTAAAAACGCGAATTTCGAAAAGTGTTGGGCAAACAATTTTGCTGCAAATTTTCAGAATTGTCCATGAAATTTTACGTTGACTTTAAAAAATTTACGTGTTCAATATAATATAAAAGAGAAATGAATGCGTGCCTAAAGTTTATATTGTCGAAGTGCAACAAACAAGTTGTTATTCTTGTTTTGTTTTTCTATTTAATTTGAATACATTCCGTATAATATCTGTAAAACGGAATTTTTAGGTATAGCAGCTGTTTCGAGTGTTTCGACCTATTAAAATTTTCGTCTGCACTTTACGTAATTATATCGTAAAAGTTTGCTATAATTAAATAGTACAAAATCAATAGTAGCCAAGCGATACTTAAATAAAATTTGACTTAAATTAAATTCTTTTAATTATCCAGATTTTTAATTGATTACGTCTATATTGATTTATTAAAAGTTTATTTTTATAATCATTCAAAGATTCTACTTCATTCATACTCTTTATAAACTACAAGGCAGTACCAAACTTTTACTCCATTTCGAGTAACGTACGTTTTTACATCAAAGCTCGCATTTGTCTTAGAAATTTAAACATTTAAAAAATCCAATAGACACAACACACAGTATTAAAAAACTGTGGAATAAAAAAGTCCCTTTAGTAAATTAGAAAAAATTTTAAAAATAAAAGTTCTTACTTTCAAGATCGAGAAGCGGATCATCTTGCGGATCTTCCTCTGGTGGGATAGTCCTTGAGACCAGACTAAAAAATTTTCGCAACTCCCTGATACCGGCTGTCCGCGACAGTAAACCAGTCCTGCTCTCTGATCTTGAAACATTTTGACAATCGCTTTCCATTGTCGGCCAATATAACTATAAGTATCAATTACTCACAACATCGTGAACGGCGATAATGTTTTGCGAGTAACGAGAACGAAGCTAAATCCGAAATCGTGTGCGATTGTTGTGGCATTTGGCGCCAAACACGAGGCGAACAAACCTAACCTTATCCGTCAGCTGTTCTTTTTTAGTCTATCGTTAATAAGCGTTTTACGGATCAAAAAAGTCGATTCGAACTGTTTACCTACGTTTTACGTATTTGTTTTTTTTTATTTGTGTTCGATATTTAAAATATAAAATCTAAATAAATATTCATAAGTGGCACAAATTCGTATATAGCCTCCGAAACTCCACGCGCAGGCGCTCAACGTTAAAAAGTGAACTGCACAGACTGTATAACTGATGGGAAAGAGACACATCAGCAGACTGAGTAGTGGTGTCAAGTGCAAGAGCACTGAAGAACAGATGTGACGGAAAGAGGTACTTTCCCTATCATCAATATTTTTATTCTCGTACAATACCAAGAATTTACGCGGGAAATAGTGTCAATTTACGAATGGACAGAATTGACTGCGACGTGTACCGTTCCTCTCGAGTCTCGGCCGGCCCTGACGTAATATCGATGATTTTAGTAAGTTCTGGTAAATTTTAACAGCAGCCAACTGCTACTATGATCTCAGTGAGCAGAGAGCACGAAAACACGGAATCGAAGGAGCAGCGAAGAAGATAATACGTTATTACTTTCTATTGTTATTTTCGATCGTGAGAACGGGAGCCTTGCGAGAACCCAGATGACTCTGACTCGCATCACACACACGTGAGTCTTCGAACCATTATATTTGTTCCTTGCGCATCTTTCTCGCCGACTGGTGCAGCTTGTTAGCCTCGAGATAAACGGATTTTACGTATGTTATTGATGTAGCGCACAGCGTCGTCCCTTTCACTTTTGTAATGCGCGATTTCTTGTATCTGTGATTTTAATTTAGAATCCATTGCTTTGCTCCATATATACATTATGCAGTGCGTGTCTGTTTCCGCGACACATATATTGACTGCGGACGCTAAATATAATCGCTTGTTTTAATTACTTGTCAAGTGTCTCAGTATAATTATACAAACTAATTTTCTTTCTGCTGCATCAGCCTTTCCTTATAATTATGTATTCAATTAGCAACAGTGACATTAGATAAAATTTTATAGTCATTAATTTCTTGTTTTCCAGAGAATAACAACCTTATTAGTGGGAGGTAGTTTTGTTGAAAGTGGAAAATCCATTCCTAAGCAGTAAACATGACGGAGGACATGTTAAGCGCTGACATATGCAGAGTGTGTCGATCAGAGGGTTTGGCTGATCGGCCGCTCTTTCATCCTTGCATATGTACCGGCAGCATTAAATGGATCCATCAAGAATGTCTGGTACAATGGATGAGGTATTCCAGAAAAGAGTATTGCGAACTCTGTGGTTACCGCTTCTCGTTCACACCTATATACAGTCCAGACATGCCAAGAAGGTTGCCATTGAGAGATGTGGTAGGTGGTTTATGCTCCAATATAGTTACAGCTGTCAAATACTGGCTGCATTATACATTGGTAGCCATTGCCTGGCTAGGAATTGTACCACTTACAGCATGCAGAACTTACAGAGCTGTATTCAGTGGTTCCTTAGATCTCGCACAGGTATGTGAACTTTATATTATATTTTTGTGGATATTTTAATGGAATTACTGTATTTACTACTTTTTTTAGTTCAATTTGTCAAAACAAAAATGTTAATTTAGTAGTAAAAAGAATTTAATTTCCATAAGATTAAAGTTAAACAGTTTACTAGAAAAAGTAAAGAAAATGGCTTAAGAAATTTACTTTTCAAAACTTTTAAAGCCTAAATAATATTTGTCTGCATTCAGAATTTAAAAAAAAAACTTTCTTGTTTCTCCATAAAATAATATGATTTATATTCTTGTTTATATTACGAATAATATATTTTATATAACGAACCTAATATATTTTATGACTTTTTCGTAATAAGGTATTTTATATAAAATATTGTGTACGCTTAATTGAACATAAAACAAATGTTTATTAATAATGCACCGATGAGACTGAATCAAGCACAGATAATAGTATTTGTGATTATTAACTTAATATCAAAGCATATTTAATTGAATGTAAAATTACTTATTTTATATTTTAAATATGAAACAATTTTTTTACATAGACTTTTCAAATGACTACTATAAATTAAAATTTTTATTTAGGTGATGTCCTTACCGATGGACTTGCTTTCTACAGAAAACATATCTTCTGACGTTTTTCATGGTTGTTTTGTGATATCTTGTACACTATTTACGTTCCTTGGACTGGTTTGGTTGAGGGAGCAAATCTTACATGCAGGTGGTCCAGATTGGCTTGAAAGAGAAAATGTTCAATTTCCTCCAATCGATAACCCTGTACCAGGGGATCAAGCTCAAGACCAACAGCGTGCCATTCAGCCAGAGGCTCAGAACAACAACAACATACCACCATTTGTTGAAGAGCCTAGAGCTGAAGAGGCTAATCATGGTAATTGCAATTTTACTTAAAATTTATTTATTTTGAATTGTTTTAATGTCAATAATCAATAACAATAATTAATGACTTTGACAGCTGGTGGAAACCCGGTAGAGATTTTGTTCCGCGCGATGGCCGAACGCCCGGGTGCCGCAGCAGTGCCTCAAGCGGCAGCGGCACCACCAGCACCAGCACCACCAGCAGCAGCAGCACCACCACTACCACCACCAGCACCAGCACCACCTGCTGCCGCTGCTGCTCCTGACGAGGATGGTGCGGCAGCGGAGGCACAAGCTGAAGCCGAGCAACCCGCTGATCAGCGTCAGCACCAACCTAATGTTCAGGATTGGGGAAGGGAACAAGGCCAGGCTGAAGCCGAGGAAGCCAACTGGAATCCCATGGAATGGGATCGACAAGCAGAAGAGCTCACCTGGGAACGACTTCTAGGGCTCGATGGTTCGCTCTTGTTCCTCGAACACGTGTTCTGGGTTATGTCGCTAAACACTCTGTTCATCATGGTAAGACATAACTTTAGTCTTGGTCTAAACCACAAAACATTTTTATTGTACCAATAACCATTGATTACATACTCGTAGGTTTTCGCATTCATGCCATACAAAATTGGCTATTATACTATACTAATTTTGGGAGCTCAAGAGATGGTTGCTGCATCGCATTTTGAGGGACTTCTCACTACACTCTGTGGTTATTGTGTTCTCGGCGTATGGCTCGTCATTCTTCATGCGCTTGCAGCTCTTCTGGGATTCCAACGCTCTCAGCGTGTCCTCGGACTTGGCTATGTCATCGTCAAGGCAAGTATTTTCTTCATGTTAAATGCTGAATGCTTAACCGTAAATTTTTCAGTAAATATAAAAAAAAATCATTCTAACTTGCCTCAATGTAAATATGTAGGTTTCATTGCTAAGTGTTGTGGAGATCGGCGTCCTACCACTGGTCTGCGGTTGGTGGCTCGACATCTGCTCGTTGGCAATGTTCGACGCTACCCTACGGGATCGCGAGTCATCCTTCCGTTTGGCACCTGGAACTTCCATGTTCATTCACTGGCTCGTAGGCATGATTTATGTCTACTATGTTGCCTCGTTCATTTTGCTGCTGCGCGAGATCTTGAGACCCGGTGTACTCTGGTTCCTGAGAAATCTCAACGACCCAGACTTTTCACCGCTGCAAGAAATGATACATTTGCCGATACTGAGACACGCGAAAAGATTAGTCTGTTCGGCTGTTATATTCGGCACCGCTATCCTCCTTATGCTCTGGCTACCAGTCAAGATACTAAGATGGATTTGGCCCGGATTTTTGCCCTATACTGTCACCGTTCAGACTGAAACTCAAGTAAGTTATTAATATCACATTTACTCGAAATATGACCTTTGAGTTGGCAACTTGCTCTTTGGCTTACTACAATATTTAAACTAAATGCAAAAGCATACTAAACGCAAAATAACGCTTTCTCCAGATAAGCGAGCTGTCGTTGGAGTTGCTGCTACTGCAAGTGATCCTACCAGCCCTTCTAGAACAATCGCACACACGTACCTGGTTGAAGGCACTGGTTCGCGGCTGGTGTCGTGTGGTTGCCTGGCAGCTGGATTTGCAGTCATATTTACTGAGAGAGCAAGCGGACGAGCCGGGACCAGCTGTGATCGAGGAGCCTCAGCATCCGGATCTTGGTGCTGCCCATCAGGCTCTCCTACAACGCGAGGATCCAATTGTCTTTCAGCCCTATATAAGACCCAAGTGGTTCCCGGCCAGACTGATTGGTTTGCTGCTGTGCGTCTGTGCATCCTTGGTAATAGCGAGCTTGGTCGCGATGACTCTGCCCGTCTGGATCGGTAGGAGGGTCATGGCACTGTGGATGGTAGGAGCACCCGCGCCCTCACCACCCGTGCTACCACCTGCTCTCCCTACGAATAACGGTGAGTTTATATTTATTCATCAGCACCTCTAAATACGATTCAGGAAGCACATGTAACATAAAATCTTGTTTATCGCTGTAGATGGTATAGAAGTGTCGTCTTTATCGGGCCGCGTGCACGAGGTCTACACGATAGCTTGTGGCACGTACGTCTGTTGGGCGGCAGCGCGAGGACTGGCACTGGCTGTTTCTTGGCTGCCGCGGGGACGTCGTGCTATCCTCGATCGAATCAAGCACTGGGGCATCATTGGTGCCAAGGCCTTTGTCTCCTGCATCCTACTCGTTGGCGTCATACCACTCCTGTTTGGACTGCTGCTGGAGCTCGTTGTCGTTGTGCCGCTTAGAGTTCCACTCGAACAGAATCCTATACTGTTTGTCTGGCAGGACTGGGCGCTAGGTATGATGAGTTTTCTTGTATTATATTTGAAAAATACATGTCGATTGATAAAATATTTTTGAATTCGAATCTATCGAATGTTAGCATATTTTTCTAAACATTTTTTGTAGGTGTTTTGTACACTAAGATAGCGACTGCAGTGACGATGATGGGCCCCGAATGGCGATTAAAACTGGCGATCGAACGCGCTTACAATGACGGCATACGCGAAATGGATCTGCGCTTTATAGTGACAGAGCTGGCAGCTCCGGTGATCTGTTGCTTCGGTCTCGCTCTTGCAGTTCCTTACGCCGTGGCTCATGGCCTAGTGCCTCTCTTTGTCGCCAACATCCAGACGCAAATCCTCATAGCCCGTCAACTCTATCCCTGCTTGCTGCTGGTCAACTTCGTCTGCATCGTCATCAGCATACAAATAAGGCAATTCAAGAAGCTCGTCGAGCACATAAAGAATGACAAGTACCTCGTTGGTCAGAGACTTGTTAACTACGAACACAGAAATAAACAACAGCAGCAGCAACAACAGCAGGCTACAAGCTAACGCGATTTCTTGGATTGAGATTCTATTTATCTTTTTCTATTTAATTCATTATTATTATGATCCATTGAGATCGTTTTTTTTTTCTTTTGAACTATAAAAGAATGTGTTTTTTAGTGGTTTTGAAGGTTGGAATTAGGTATTGGATTGAGCACGCCAGACTGATTTGGTAGTGGTTTTAGGTAACATAAAAGGAATTTGGTATGTTTATTTTCTGCAGTGTATAAGACTTCATATACTAAGACTAAAATTTCATTTGGATATGTTTTGAATGATTATTAGATCTATTAAAATCAAAATTTATTTATCAATGAGACGTATATTTTAAACATTAAGAAATATTACTCATGTCGACTGTAATCTACTATAAACTGCCAAAGATTTTTCTATCGGTTTACAGTCTAATCAATATTAATGGGCAATCAGACCGATAGAAAAATCTTTGGCAGTTTATAGACGTATATTTTATATAAATGAGACATAGAAGTATTTAAGAGTATTTTAATCGATTAAATTAAAAAAGAATTCATACAGGTATACTGAGGACATTTTAAATTTCATACTAATTTTCTTCAATTTTTAATGTATTAATTTTTTGTATGTTGAGCGTTATTTTGGATACTACCAAGAATAGCGTTCAATTTTTAAATAAAAAAAAAATATTAAAAAATAAACGAAATTAGTATGAAACTGTTAATATCGGAAAGTATACGCGTACAGATTCATCTTATGGGTCATAGACTTAGTATAAAATTAACTAATACTTTCAAAATTAATAAAAAATGCATTTTTTTAAAGAATTGATAAATTGTTAGGATAATTAGCTCTGAATTTGATGTCCTATGGACTAATTTCGATCTAAGAAATTTAATGTTATTTTTTTTCTTCATCCTTCCTTCATTTCTCTCTCCTCTCGCTCCTCCCAATCTCTTTCTCCCTTTTCTTAATAATTTTAATATAATATATATAATTATGTAAGGCGAATGTTGAATAAATCAGGAGGCTGTTTTCCAAACTTTTTTTTTTATTTTTGGGTCAATTAATCCCTATAGGTTATTCAGGGTTGGCAAGTGAGACAACTAAGATTTTGGACTCATTCATTTTGTTAGGAAGTGAATTAAAGGAGAATGTTTGTTTTATAAGATTTATACATTGCTAAATATTAACATAGACATCAATATTTGTATGAAACAGTTTTTTTAATAGATGCCTTTTCCATTCTACAGAATTCTACAGAAAGAGTGAAAATGAAACTTACTAATGAAAGGATTTGAATGCGAATTTCAATATAGTAAAGATGTTATATATAAGTAATACATAATGTCTAAATAATTTACGAAATATAGAACATAAGAAACCTTTTTATAAATAATTCTGCAATTATAATACAATGGAAAAAAGAACATTTTTAAATGATTCACATTTCAATAAAGTTTTGAATATTTAAAATCATTTTTCCAAATTTATGTAGGTATTGTATTTCGTGAACAATTTCTAACAAGTCTAACAATACATCTATCTTATCAAAAGTGAAGTGCAACAGAAAATTATATTTTGTAATTAAATTAAATAACAAATATATTTTCTGTTATTAAAAGTAATTGTGAAAATAATAGTTTGGTGTTCAATTATTTATCGGTAAAAAAAAATACACAATTATATTTTTTTTTTCATCGTTTAACGGTATATTCAATAATACATTATATTTAAGTAAATTATTTTTCTAAATGGGGTATCACATATGGCACTATACATTTTATAATTTATTGATATTATTTTAAAAGAATCCAATATGTAAGTTTCCAAAAAATGGGTTCAAGTTAAAATAATTGTAACAAGTCACCTCATTTTCTTTTAAGAAAATTAAAAGCTACAATTGTCAATAAATTTACATAAATTCTCACATCATTTTAAGAATAAATTCTTTTAAAATGTATTTTATATGAATTCACTCTTTATGGGCAATTATTTAGATGTTAAAAGATAAAAAAAAAACATTTATGTCATTCATTAAATTAAAAATAAAAATTATTGATCTCATTTCAAAGATTAAAACTGAGAATTTTAAAAGCAATAATTACTTTTGCCAACTCTGATTACTTTGGATGCAATTTTCGTTTTAACTGTAGTGATAACAGAATGATATATTGTTAAACCGTTTTCTTTCTTCGTGAACTTAGTTGATATTTTTACCCACTTTCTTTCTGGTGTAATTTTGAGTCATTAGTGTTTAAGTATAGAATTTGTCTTCTTATTATAGTGATCGAAAAGCAAAAAAAAATATTTTATCATATATTTTGAGAAGACAATGCACATTATAACTGCCCCTCTAAATACACTACTATTCATTAGTAAATTCCAATAAGAATAAACCAAATTTTATGTCTTTGATAACTCTTAGAAATTAGTGTTACATTATGCAAAAAATTACTTTAGACACTAATTCAAACTGCATTTTTAAGTTAACAGAAAGTTTAAGGATAAATCACTTAATCCATATCTTTAACAGAGAAATTTGCGGAAAATTTTAAACTTATAAATAAGTAGCGAAAGTAAAGATCTGTATTGTATAAAAAAGTTAGATATGAATATGAATGGTATTTTTATATACTGATATGAAAGCGACTCATTCATAATAAAGTATGTGCATGTAGTGTTATATTGTGGTCACCAATTTTCAGGATAAAGTAACGAAATAATAAATTAATATAAACTTTTTCCTCAATTTTTAAGTGTGTATGAACGCGAGGATGCAAGTATGAAAAAAAAAGACTAACATAAATATAAATACATATTTACCGTAATTTTTAATGATTTAAATAAAATTGCATAGTTTTTCTGTCAAAAAAAAAAACTTTATTTATAAGAAAAATGTTATTTCTTTATAAATAGTTCTACTGTACTATGTATTAACATCAACGAATTGGTTACTTCGTTCTATGTATCGTAAATTTCGCTAGTATGTAAATTGATAAAACTTTTCTCAATAAATACATTTTCATGTATAATGATATGATAATTTGTCATATAACTATCTACAAATTGATCAGCGATTGATCTACGAAATTTACATTTACATTCACATAATCACAATTATCTTCATAATTTGTTAGTGTTCAATTAACATCCATTTTCACAGGTGGTAATATGATTCCTTGAAGTCTGAAATATTGTGGATGTTTTGTGATTTTTACGTGTAGTATACTAAAAATATTTATAACCTGAAACAAAATAAAATTATTGTTAACAATCTCATATGTGAAAGATAAATGAAAAGGATTAAATTTCGTATTTATCATAAATTTACGAAAAGTAATGAAAATTTTTTGTTTATATAAATTAATAATTTTGTAAAGCACAAAAATTTCATATTTTGTAATTGCATGGTATGAAATACCATGTTAAACTCTTAAATATCAGTAAAAAGTATGAGAAAAAGATATGTACTTGTACAATCTGTTGCTCGGTCCACGTAATCTTGACGGTCGGTACGTCCTGATCCAGTGTGAATTCGGAAGTTGTTTCCTCAATTGTATCAGAAAAATAGATACGGATTTTTAGGCCAGTGTCACAAAGTAATGCATCGGCCGAACGCTCTTTGACTTCCATTACAATTGCTATGGTGTTCATTGAACCTCGCAAATCCAACATGTACGTAAAGTAAAGTGCATGACTTTGCTCTTGTGCCATTTTCGCTGAATATTTCTTCGTATTGCAGTTCGATGCCACCCTGAAATATGATTTATTTTATCAAGAGTATTTATTATAATGCGAATTAGATAGTTCAAATTATTATACAAGAACATATGAAGCCTTAGTTCAATAATTCAAATAAATAGCTTGGACTTGCTATTATTTCAATTGGAAGATAATCTAAATTAAAGAAATAATAAATTATATTTTTAAAACTCATTATTAATGCTAGAGCAGTTGTATTTACATTAAAATAAACGAGTATGATAGGTCGAAAATTAAAAAAACAATTTACTTTTGACAAAGTTGTGAAGACCATTCAATTGGCGGGAGTTCATTATTTATTGAAGCATAAAGTAATCGGTGTACAACACAATCGGGATACCTTCGTATTGGTGACGTAAAGTGAGTATAAAATTCGGCATTTAATGCGTAATGCCTCAAGCAGTCTTTACCTTTAACTGATGCAGAACATTTATATACTGCACGCTGTGAAATCGAAATTATTATATTTACTCATTTTATATTTAATGAACATAATATTGCTGTAATTGATTGCATTACTAAATTTAAAAAGCATTTTTTTGTCAAATATCTAATAATGCTTTAAAAAAATTGTTCAAATAAAATAATTTAAATTTTTAACAAGCAAAATATAATTAATTTACCGTCATAGATTTTGCGCATAAACTATTTATGACCATCATTCTATACTGAGCTAAATCAGCATCATTATTCGTTTCATCTGTTGAATTGTTTTGATACATAAGTAAACTATTATATAAAGATCCAGCAGAATCAACGTCCAAAATTACTCCAAATTTAGTGAGTAGGTCACGAGTTTTCGAAAGTATTCGCATGGATGGTTCTGCATGCGAACGTAGTAAAGATACTTCAGGTAAAGTTTTGTATAAGTGTTTTGCAACTGTCATGTTTGCAAGTAACATGAATTCTTCTATCAAACTAAAAAAAATGTATATTAAAATATATTTATATAGGTATTCAGAAAATAGTCTTTCGTTCCGAGTTATTTTTACTATTACATTGAACTTGATTTAGTAAATTTTTGTTTGTAGTAAAAGAAGACACAATATAAATTAAGATAGTTTTAACATAATAGTTAAAAAAAAATTATATTTATATTTTAACCATACCTGTTACTTTCTTTTCTTTCTTCAAGCTTATATGAAACAGGAAGTCCTGTTTCTCTATCTAAAAACATGCATAATTTAGGCTGATCAATTTTTAATGCACCCTCCTCAAATCTTTTATCTCTCAATTTCGTGGATAATTTGTACAAGTTTTGAACTATTATAACTAAGTCTGATGGTTTGTAATCTCCAGCAAGTTTTAAATTACTATCCTTCTGCCAATCATATGATTCGTCTTCAATCATTATTTGTGCTTGTTCATAGGACATTTGACAACAAGAGCTTATCACAGATTTACAAAAACGGTAATAAACTATATCAGCATTGGGTGTCATTTCTAAAATAACAGAAAAAGCTAATTTGTCTTGACCTGGCAGTAATGAACAAGTTAAGCATAATTGCTTTGGCAGCATATGATAGACATTGTCAACCATGTATACTGTGGTGGCTCGTTCAGCAACTTTTCTGTCTAAGGGAGAAAATGCTTCCAAGAAATGTGTTACATCTGCTATGTGAACGCCAATCTGAAGTGTCAATTAAAACAAGCATTAGCTATATGTTGATCAATATTAAGACTATATTTATAGACTATAATATATATATGCATATATGTATCCTATTTTTCTGCCTAATAGCGAGTCCGAAATTACCACTGTCTCAAACCGGGCCCGGTCGGGAAAGTGGTACTTTCGGGCCACTAGGCTGAGAACTTATTATTGTAATCGTGATATATGTATACACACGATTACAATATATATATGTATATCACGATTACAATAATAAGTTCTCAGTCTAGTGGCCCGAAAGTACCACTTTCCCGACCGGGCCCGGTTTGAGTCAGTGGTAATTTCGGCCTCGCTAGGCAGAAAAATAGGATACACGCCATGGTAAATAAAAAAGAATGCCTCAGATCTGATCCATTCTTATTTTACTGCGATCTGAGACCATTCTTATTTTACTTGGTCTGCAATATACTATTACATTTAGTATTAAAAGTAACAATTAATGATTTTAATTTGAACAAAAACAGTGTATTTTATTGTGACATATCAACTAAATATTGAATCTTGAATTAGTCACGTTTTTGTTAGCTGTAATAATAGATCTAATAATACTTAAAATAATTCAGCAAATAAAAATGGTTAAACAGCGATAACAATTAACAAGGCATGTCAATATCAATAAAAAAAATAAAAAAAAATAAGTAATAGTACCTCAAAATTTCCATTTTTTAACGGTGTACAGGACATAGCATCATCTAAGTCCTGGGCAGTGGCAGGATCAATTGTAAAAATGCAAGTCTTTCTGAAGTCCTCCCTTTCTGCAATATCTGATTCAGTGGGAATGTAATCAGAAGGTGGAAGATCCTTTAGTAATTCATCTCCATATGGTGTTAAAATTAAATCATTTTCTAGTAAAATAGCATTAGTCTCTACACTTAAGACCCCTTTGCTTCCTACGACTTGTACAATTTCCCTGTAACCAAATTTATAAACTTTAAAATTAGTCACAGTTCTTTATAGAATTTGCATTTAGTACTAAACAGAGATCATAGTATTATTATATCACAACCTCAATTAAGCATGACATATTCTTAAATTTTAAAGGTTTTTACAAAGTATATGAACTAAGTTATACTTAAAATTGCAATAAAGAACTACTGCAACAAAATGCAGTAAGCATTTACAGACTTTTTTATATTTAAGCAATTATTATTTTAGATTTAAATAAACTGGATAATCTAAACATTTAAATAAAATTAAAAAATATATTTACCCTTCAGCAAAGGCTACTTTTTTCCAGTCTATAATGTTACATAAAAACAATGTTTCTTTAAAAAGATCGGGATTATCATAAAAATTTCTAGGTATAGTTTTTGCAGTGAGTCTCACATTTGGTACTCTGGAATCTCTTGGTTGAAGATACACAAAAGGCTCATTTTTTTTGAGAAATCCAACAGCCTTTCTTGGATGAGTTTTTTCTAAAATACTCACAACAGCTCCAGTTTTTTGATAGGTACTTTCAGTCAATTTAAACCACTTGTCTGGTGGATTTACACGTACAGCAACCATATCACCTTCAAGTGCTCGATTGCGATCTTTCAAGCCAACAATTAAAATATCTTGATCACCATTGGTTAAGGACACATAAGCATTTTGATAACATCTGGGATTAATATGAATACTACCCACAATTATGTGAGGCGCATGAGGATCTTGAACTGCTAGAACATTTTTCAATACTTCTACAGAATAGTGATCACTGAACACTTTTCTTACTTGTTTCTTTTTCTCTTTCAAATTTTTTCGTTTGTTCACATTAGCATCACTCTTATCAGAATTCCCCGGTGATTCATTATCTTCTAATGTTTTTTGCCGAGATCTATGTTTTTTATGAGCTTTATTTCTTTCACTTTTTATATAACTTTTCTGTTTTTCTTCTTTTTGTATCCTTTTTTTAATTTCATTTGTATTTTCAAAAGTACTTGTACTTGCTTCAGGGAGTTGTACATTGTTTGATTCCATGTTTTCATGCTCAACAGTATCATTTTTACTTTTATTTCGTTTCCTTGGCTTTCGAACTCTTTTTACAATTTTTTCCGATATGGACCTTTCTGGTGTTACTTGAGAACTTTCTGATTTCTAAAAAGAAAAACAACCATTAGATTAAATATCTAGAAACATAATTCATTGGTAACTCTTGTTTTTTGAAATAACACTAATAATATTTATTATAAAAATTATAATCTATAAACATGATTGATTATGCAAACTACACACAAAATATTTTTATATTACTAAATTATGTTAATTTCATAGAAAATTGGGAAAATAATAAAGCTGTATGCACTAACTTCTAAAACAAACGATTCCTGACTTAATTGTAGTAAAGCTATTTGTTCTTCCGTTTGTCCAATTATATGTTCAATCTGTACGATTTGTGAAATTTTTTCTGCATTTTCATTTGTGTTTCCTTGAATGCCTTGTAAAGTAGGTTGAGTATCTATGACTCGACTAATAGATGTATTTTGTGCTACCCTTCCATTTTCCAACTTTGGCCTTCGAGGTGGTCTTTTATTTATTACAATTGTAGGAGCTGGTACATTTTTTGTACTGTCCTGTATTAGATTTGGTTTTTTTATTTCTCGACGGCCTTTGCGAATTTTTAAAAATGTCAAATTTACGGACGGATCAGCTTCGGCCATTGTCTGCAACAATGTGACATTTACTGCAATCTGTTTACAAAACGAGCAGCAGCGTCATTCATCGTTGATAATATTTATTCATTCTTATCCAATATACTTTCATAACTTTATACTTACTTGATGTTGTAAAAACACTTTATCCGAATAATTATTAGGTTAGAAATAATTCTATACTCAAAATTTTAGTTTACACTAACCAAAGCATTTACAGAGATATTTTTTAAAACGAAAATTGAAGCTGAATATTACATTTATGAATTTCTAATTAATGCCAAAAGATTTTTATTCATAATTGGTATCTCTTTCTGTTGCGCTAAGGTTTTTTTATCATTGCGTTCGAAATACTAGTTGCCAAATGGCTCAATTGGCTGCTGCCAACTGCCAAAAACTACTTCCAATACTTCAAATTCCAAGTCAACTATATTAACTACTTATATATAATATAGGTATAGCCAAGGTGTTTCGAAACACCGAGGACTTGAGGAGTGAGGCTGACTGAGGAAAGAAAAATAAGAGGGCATCTCTATATAGATCTATAGCGCGCGAGCCTTTGGCGTTCGGCACATGTATAATGTATACAATGTATATCAATAGATAGGTATATATATTTTCTCTGGATATCGTGCAATAATTGGCAATATCCGTAAAGCTTTCTCTACAATGAAAGAGAATTAAAATAATATAAATACCAAGAAGCTGATCAGTATATAGGATTGTAGACAAAAGTGAATTGTCAACTGTTGTTATTGCTATATATAAAAATTGCACGAGGTATTTCAAAATAGATATTTACATTTTTTCATTTTTCAAGTTGTAAAATATAATGCTTTGAACTAAACATAGTATAATACAAATATTTTTTGAACAATAATAATATCTATTATTTAAGAATAAACAACATACAAATTTATTGCTTATTGAAAAATTTAAAATACCAAAGTAATTTTCATATTTTTTAACAAAAACAAATGAAGCATTGGGAAAAATTGTGAAATATTATACAAAATTAGAGAATAAAATATTACTATACAAGTAGTATCTAATGAGAAATGTTGGAATTCTTTAAATATGATTAAATAATATATAAATAAACTTGTAAACCATACAATAATTTTATCATTATTTATTTGAAGTCCAACTTTTTCTCATTAGATACTGTTAAAAACTGTTTTTATAATTGAGGGTTGAGGGTTGAAGGTTTAATATTTAAATTAGTATGTTTATAATATAAAATAACTTAACTTTATTTTAAATTTAGTAATATGTACACAAGGTCTTATTTTGTATTTATTTAATCTTTTATTCATGTATTTTCCCACCAAGATAGTAATCCAAGTCCAGGCTCATCGACTGCAGCTTCTAAGGTATATGGGGATACACTTTTTGATTCCGATTTTTCTGTTGCATCCTTAGGCCCATGAGAATTACTAGGTAATGACTCTGTGAATGTCTCCTTAACCACTCTAAAGCGAATAATTTCTCCAACATCCATGAAAAGGTCATGTTTATCTCCATTACCGGTATCATACTCCCAAACCCATACTTGTTCTGCTTGGTCAAATCTTGATGGGTATTGCAGCTTATGTGGAGGAATAACTATATCTTCAAAAAAACCTAAAGTAACATGTACTCCATCCATGTTACAGCTTCGAATTTTCCCGATCAAAATTTCTTCCATAAAAGGTCGAAAAATGATATATCGAAAAATTACTTTTGTGTGTGATGCTCCATCTCCAGGAAAAATATAAGATTCTTCAATTTTTAAAAGATCATTTAAAGCAATACATAGTCCAACATTCAAATAAACTTTATTTGACAACTTTCTGTTTAGTTCATCTGCAATTGCTTCATTTAATTTTTTCTTGAATTTCCAAGGGGGTATCCTTACAGTATCTTTCATTTCAGATAGAACAAACATGGTTTTTTTATTTGTTTATAACTGAAAAATTATTCTAACATATATTCTAGGTTAGAAACAGTTGAAACATATATTATCTGCACACAACACACTACTGTCTGCTGCACCATAACACTGACAGACTACTATTATTACTAATCTTTGGTCACTGCGATTTGATCGCCCTCCGTGGCAGCTTTTGGACTACCAGACCGGAAACCACGGTCCCGGAAACAAATTTACTTACAAGATCACATCGTCATTCAAAAATTACTGATAACTTTTTATTTAATACACCGTACACGGTGTATAAAAAAGGAAGCGCCGCAGGTGAACAACATTGGGGTTAAGGGATTAGGGGTTTTCGTTTACTGATATATAGAAGAAAACATTATTTAATCAGCGTGATTATTTCTTTATGTTATACTAAACAGTAAACTGTACTGTTACTATATGTAGTATAGGCAGAGATTAGTAAGAGATTGCCAGTGCCGTGTTAAAAAAGCGTGGCGAATTCGACCACGGCGCACCTTGCGGCGTGCATGTGAATCATGCGCATCTAGCTGTCGCCCCCTTACCTCACCCGTCGCATCAATCCCGCGCGTGGCCTCTTCGTTAGAGAGGGAGAACGTATACATCCAAAGCGGCGAAAGGGGAATTGTCGCACAGGCAGTATCCTCCATCCACGCGGTTTAAACATTTACAGAAATCCGGCTTTTCGACTAATTTTTTTTTTTTTATGAACCTTATACATTAATGAATAAATTCGAAAGTGCATTAATAGTTCATTTTTAACCGAATTATTTAACATAAAATTTTATTAAATGTTTTATTTCCCCAAATGTAATTACATC